>NEWO01000269.1:734885-750555 GCA_003013225.1 Phalaenopsis aphrodite
CTAACTTCCATTCGCTCCCTAACTCATGGAATTGAATGATAATACAGAAGAGAGAGAGAGGATCTGAAGGAGGAGGGGAAGGAGGGACGAACGACCGCTGGCGGCAGTGGTTGTGGCGAGCAATGAAGAATCCGGCGGGGGTTAGAAGTAGGGCGAAGCCGAGTTTCAATATGAAGGACTTCACCTCCTTTCTTCGTCCGGTCATGGAATGCTTCTCTGCATCCCTTCATCGGAAGAGGAACGCGGATGAATGAGCAGAAGGCCTCACCGGAAGAGGAAGAAGAATGTTCGCTGATGATTAAGTGGGCGAGAGAGAGCGAGAGAGAGCTGATTAAAAAAAAAAAGAATAATAAAAGGGAAGATTTTAAACAAATTAAATAGTAAAATTTTTAAAATAATGTGAAATATTTAGATGTTATAAAAGTAAAATTTACATTTTAAATATACAAATAACTTAGAATTGGGTGGTATGTATGCAAATGCCCCCGGAACATCTCGCCACCCAAAAATAATAAAATAGTTTAGAAATTTAATATAATTTGAAATAATTTCAAAATTTTGAACTACTCCACTCATAATATACATTCAAAATTTTATTTCTTTTAAGTAATTTATATGTCATTGTTCTTCTTCAATAATTTATAGAAGTGTTAAAATAGTTCATAAATTATGTGATTATCCAGAATGGTGTCATTTATCCAACATTAACACAAATACTGCACTTGGGGCAGAATGGTCATTTATCCAGAAACATCTACAAATCAGTTGTTTACAAAATCCACAAGCCAAACAGCTAAACAGTTTATTCACAACAGGGGCAGCTTGGTCATTTATCCAGAATCAGCTGTTTTCCAAACGCACAAACCAAACAGTCAGTCAGCTTATCCGGATCAGCTGGTCATCAGCAGATTAACAGGATAAGCTGCTTATCAGCATAAGTTGGATAAGCTGCAGCTGCTCCAAACAGACCCTAAATCTCAAAGTCAGATCGAAATACCCCCTCCTACTCGTCTTGGCATCGACCATACCGGCATAGGTATTACCGAGGATGATCGACCAGAAAGAAGTAACCAGTAATTTTTACAAGTCGTTATAAGAACATTATAAAGCTTTATGTCACAATAAAACAATAAAGATAATATTGATATCTTGGCATTCTATGAATCATAACTATATTATTTTGTAACGTTCGTGGCGTACGGGTCGACTCATCTATAAATAACGAGAGTCATTGTAGAAGGAGGGGTCGACCCCAAAACATTATACAAAATTTTAACTTGTAGTAAAGCATCCATGTGCAGGATTATTTTTCTTATTTTTAATTATTTTCTTGAGTGTGAGAGTTCGTGGACAAATGGGATCCAATAATATATATTTTTTTTTTATATGAATAAATCATTTCTTCATATTTTAATTGTATTAGAATTATTTCTGGCCACACTAATTTAAATTTCACTCGTAATATAATTTAACTAATTATTCGATCTTTTGTGAAACAAGTTTGCACATTTAGATTCGAAGTCTGTTTGAATGAGAGAAAATATTACGTCTGGAGTCTTGACATAAACCCTCTCGTGGAGTACAACGTGGTTGCACTTGAAGTTTTTCTTCAGTACAATCATATTGTACTGAGTAAAAAAACATTCAAATAAATATTTCGATGTGAAACCATATAATACAATATGGTTGTACTTAGGTAAAACCTTCAGTACAACCATGTTGTACTCCGCCGCAAAATGGGCTTTTGGCTTCTTCGCTTCTTAGACAATGATACATGTTAAATTTTAATTGTAGTCCGTGCGTCAGAACTCACTGAGGATGTAATATATTCTTCTTTGGATGCTAGTTGCGCACAAACTTTGAACGATCCATCTTTTTTTTAAGGTTTGGACAAAATCTTTTGTTAAATATAATCACATGAATTTATTTATTATAATGTCTGTGTGTCCAAAAATTTGTTATTGTAGAGTAGTAATTTAACGTCTTTGCGTCATACGAAGATCTAGCACACACAGATAAAAAGAAAATGTACTGTATGAGACATGAAATTTTTTTATGTGAAAAACCCCTAAAAGATAAAAAATCACATTGTCTAGTCTGGTCAAAGTAATTCACTACATGTTTATAAGTACATGGCTGTGATCTTCCCCCGCAAATGGAAGACCGGGGTGACAATCTTACCTCAAAAATTATCCTTGTATTAAACACACCAGTTACAAGCGAAGATCATCGTTAGTTGGTGGTTAGCCACGATAGGCACTATACGTCCGGCGGTGGTCGATAGTGGTCGGCAAAAGATGGTCGTCAAATTCAAAGGTCGATGGTTACTCGTTGAGTCTTCTCTCCAGAACAAGTTTTGGGATTTTAATTCTTTTTCTTCTCTTCCGGCTTATTTATAGCTTTTTGGGTAATCACTTGATTGGTCGGTCCATGTTGGTTCCCCTTAATCATAGGTTATTTTTTCAGGAAATGAGTAACTTAATGACCTCATAATTTAGAGATCTTAGGCTTGTTGCATTCCTCTAGTTGAGATGCTCGATTTGAGCATAAAAATGTCAAATTTCGAGTTTATTTAACCATTCAATTAATGATCCAAGACCCACAATTGCGCTTCAACGGCTTGTTCTGGGCTTGATTGGATCGGGATTGAACCAATTTTATTATCATTTGATTCATCTTGTTGAAACGGTCAATCAATCTGACTACAAACTTGCTAAAATTGGTCTCGAATGATCTTGAATTTGAATTTAGAAGATCATCCATAAAAAATTAATCAACACATGCTTAATAAATTTTTTATAATGACACATCAATAATAATTATTACTAATTTACCATAGAAAACCAATTGAAGAAGTCTCTGAATCTTCCAATAAGATAAAAACCGTTCAATCAAAGTAATAGATATTTTATGAAAAAAAAAATGCAGAATAATTTAATGTTTTTTTTTATATCAAAATGTGACATTTTAGTGCACATCACATCTTTAACTTTAAGCATCTTATCTTTATCCCTCATGACAACTAAATTATTAGACGATATGATTGAATTTAAAAGACATACAATTAATCTACTTAGGATCTGTTTGGGGCAGCTGCAACTTATTGAATAATATGCTGATAAATTGATTAAAAATAATCTACTGATAAGCTAGGTGCAGTGGCTATTACACATTTTTATTTTTTAAAAAAGTCAGACTGCTGCAAGAAAGCTCGCACCGTACCTATCTAGGTGTGGTGTGAAAACACTGCTTTTAGCGTTTTCAAAACGCATAAGCTGTCAAACGCAGTTTACCCAAACAGGTCAGGTGTGTTTTTAAAACGCCACCGCACCAAATAAGTCGCGCCAAACTGACCCTTAGTCAATAATGCTACATTGGTAGACATTCATAATAGTTTGCTCTTTTATATTTATATTTGCAAATGTATAATGGCTTGTTCATATTGTCTAATAACTTAGTTGTATTTATGTGAAAATTTAAAAATATTATTTTATAATTTAATTAATTAATTGAAAGTAGCATGTGTGATAAAAATAGACACATATTATTAATAAAACTATTAGTGTATCCTGAAATATTATGGGGGCGCGACCCAATTGAATAAATCCACTATGTATGTAAGATTATAAAAGACTATACTTCCCTAAAATAAAAGAATCTTAGATTATAAAGTTAGGAGCACATGCATACACATATTTGGCATGATAAAATTTGCGGAAAATGGGTTAGATTTTAGTAGTCGAATGATGGGGTTTAAAAAGCAATTGTCAGTCGATGATGATTAAAAGAAGATAATTGGTAATATTAATCGAGCGAAGAAGGCTTAGGGTCGTTTGGGGCAGCCGCAACTTAATAATAAGCTGTTGCGCAGCAGTGGCGCAGTAACTGCTATGAGAAAACCATTGCGAAAAAGTTAATTGTTTATTTATTTTTGCAGTTTGAAACAGTTATACTGCAGCTATTTCTGGATAAATGACGCATTATGCCCTTATATAATAATGTTAATTGCAATAAAATTGTTCATATCAGTATAATTTATACTATAAAAGCAAATATTCAGTGCAGAACATTATAAAATAAAGATATACGTCTCACTTAATAATGAGTAGTATGGCTACCAACATTAAGAAAATGTTTATTAAAACAATAATTAATAATATGATAATATTACAGACAGTGTATGTCACGAGCTTAAGCGTTCTCTAAGAATACTTTTCATGCCCAATCACTCTCGACCTCTTCTCTTCTTCCTGCTTAGTTTTTGCTTGGTTTTTATTCTTGATTCCCCTCGCCTCCTCCTTTCTTCAGGTTTGTCTGCCCACCCCAAATTCCATCTTCTTCTTTGCCTTATCATTGCTCTCCTACTTTTCTTCGATGTTATTCTTTTCTTCTTCTAATTATTTTTTTATTTTTTTTATAATACAATTTAATTTATGTAATTATATTATGTTTTATTTCTTATTATTATTTAATATTAATTGCACTTTCTTAAACATTGCTCTAATTCTTCAAAAAAAAAAAGCATTATGTAGATATGTTGTATGTCGTCTTCTTAAATTATCTACCACATGTCGAGATGCTATCAGTCATTTTTCTAAATTAACTATGACATGTTGAAATGCTGCCAGTATTTTTCTCTTAATTTGATTACGCTATCAAATAATAAAATATAAGTATATTAAAAAAAATTAACTTATTATTAATGCAATTAATATTTCCATTTTTGTCCTAATTATTTATTTATTTCGCTCTCATATACTTCTATCATTTATTCTCATATTCTCACAAAAAAACTGACTAGTAATTTGCGAGACAATATTTTTCGTCTGTCGACACACATCCAATTTGTGCACCGTCACTACCCATGAAAGAAGAGAGTTATTATAGGGCCCAACAAGCTACAAACGACACAACTGAAGATAATGATGTAGAAGAAGAATTTGAGGACCACCAGCTACGAGAACGACCATTATGATTGCTTTCTCGATATACATCTTGTTCAGAGATCATTCCACATTGGCTGAGAAAATAATTGTATTATTAACTTCAAACTAACCTTTTTTTTTTTAATGGAGTTCCTCACCATAATTCCCCCATCTCAAGAGCTCCTCAAAATTTTCCCTACTTTTAATTCTAAGATGAACTCTGGATAGGCCTTGTATTTTTTTATTTATTTAATTAAACAATTATATAGCTTTATTTTACTAAAAATTATGGATTTTGTTTAGAAGGAGAATTTACACATCATAGCACAGTATTTTTATATAATTACATATTTAACAAATAAATTTCATTATGTACACATATAAAATATGTATATGAAAATTATATCAAAATATATGCATAAAAGGTTTTACATCACCGTTAGAAGTTAGTTTTTGCAATATTTTCGTAGTAGTACTTAGGATTTAAGTATTATTGATCTGTTATCAATAATTTTTTTATCAAACACGAATGTCGACATATTTTTAATAAGAAGTCTTCCAAATTCAAATTCAAAATCATTCGGCCCTGATTTTAGCACGTTTATAGTTCAATTGACGTTTTGATGAGATGAACCCATTAATGTGAAAATTGGTTTAATTCAGGTCTAATCAAGCCTAGATCAAACTGTTGATGCATAATTGGAGGGTTTGGATCGTTAATTGAATATTCAAATGAACTCTAAATTTAACATTTATAGTTGAATCAAGGATATTAATGAGAGGAATCCAACGAGCCTAAGATCGCTCAATTATGAGGTCATTAATACACCAAAAATCTTTAAAACAACACTTATAATTAAAAGAGGTATGCATGAGCCGTCTCATTAGGTGGTTAAGAAATTTACATGGAAAAAGACCAAAGTAGGCCTCCTCAAAAGGCTATAATTAAGCACGATCTCTTCACATTAGGGGAGAGGAGAAGAGGAGAAATGGAACTTCAAAACTTGTTCTTGAGAGAAGACTCAACGAGTAAACAACAACCTCTATAGCCACCAGCCGTTTCAACCTTTGGCCTCTCTAACCATCAATCACCATCAATCATCGCTCACCGTCATCACCCAGTGCCGCTAACCAATAGTCATCAGCGACCACTGCTTATGACCGTTGCAGCCAGACTACGGTTCTTATTGAATTTCCTAACACTTGTCATTTCTGACAAATATAATATTTAATGTAAAATTATAGCATTCCTCTTTATCTTATGAGAGAATGACATACAATTGTACTTACATATATTTAGTGGATTATTTTAATTAGGCTAGACCCCATGATTTATTCCCTTCCGCTATTTCTTTAATCTGTGTTTGTGTTGAATTTTCGTGCAACAATAAGACATTAAATTGTCACTCTATCGCCTCATAATTTTCAACCCACACTAATTATATAACTAGATATTAAAATTTAGGTGTAACTCTATGGGATATGTAAACATATAAGAATTGCAGAGTATTTATGTAAACTCCCTTTTAGAGAAACAATTCAAAAATTACATATTTAATTAACATTAAAAAGAAATATTATATATGTAAACACCCTATTTAAAGAAATACGCATATACATAACTTTATTTTGAGAGAAATTATCCATAAATTATATAATAATTAACATAAAAAATATAAATTTGAAAATTCTAAAAATTATTTTACTCATATATGAATTAAAATAGTTTAATATAATTTTCTCCATTATTTAAAACAGATATCATTGATGGGCTCAGTCCATTAATAACCATTACGGGCTTCAAGACTACAGCAATTCCCAAGATGCGGGCCAGCGGGGGCATGGATGTTCCGTGCTGCCCATCATCATATATACTAATCTATGGCATGCAATTCAAATACGAAAATAAAATGTTAATTTCATATGCTCAACATATTTATATTAAATTTTCTAAAAGCTTTATATGCATGCTACTCAATTCTTACGTGCTTACATATCTAACTCCCGGCCTGTTAGTTGGCATCGTCGGTATAAGACCTGCAGGTTGTGGTTCGAATCCACTCTGACAGCGTGAGCCTTAAAAGGTAGTACTTGAATTGTTAGGCACATTAGGAGGCTCGTATAATAGCCTCTGACCATTATATCACGAAATAAAATGGTTCATTCTATCACTGGAATTAAAATAGTCATATTCTTATGTGATCAAAAAAATTAGATGTTAGATTGTAAATACATGAGAGTTTGGTGGTGTGCATGCAAATGCACGCCTTTTTCTCTTATGCCTAGATTTTTTGTGGTCTTTATGATATCAATTATACATATATAATATGTATAAAATTATCTTTTTTATTTAAAAGTGAATGTTTTTTTTTTAATCCATTAAATTAAAGTATATGGTAATAATATGTTTTTATAAGACTTTATTCTAGCAAAGTGGAATATTTTGATTATTGAAATGATGAGAACAATTCATTCTACAAAATATTTAAATTTTTGGTTAACTAAATATAATACCTTAAAGTTTGAGTTATCAAAATGATCTTACAACGAAAACCCAAACACAATTATTTAAAAATGGGGCACATATACACATAATGCACTCGATCATTTTGCATAGCATATCGTCTAACGTAGTGTCCTAACCAGTATCTAAGTGAGTGCAGGGTTATGTTAGCAGGCTAACACGTGGATTAACGGCGTCGCTATCACCGAGTCCGTCCTAAGGATCCAATGATTCTAAGAGATGTCACTATATGCAGGTTTTGTAAAAACTCTTGAAAAATGTGACATCTTGTACTATCTAAGCTAATATGAAAATAGTTTCAAATTAGATTTTGAGAGTACGATGCAAATGTAATAAAAATATAATTTTTCTTTTACTTTTAAAATAGTTCATAGAAAAGAAAAATCTAAGTGACACTTTTAGACCCCTTGAAACCTTAGCACAACATGTGTGTGCAGTCACTGTGTGATAGCTAGTTTTGCCCAACAAGACATCCTCGTGGGTAATACTAGTTGTCACGTCGTGACTAACAATAAGTCAATCAGCTAGCAAGCTAGCTTCATCATTAAGATGAGTGGAAGCCACATGCAAAAGCAAAGTGATCTGGTGCAATGTTGTGACAGAGTGTGGGGCTATCACAAAGTAGCAAACATTCATCATTGGCATACAATGATGTATATCATTGACGAATGCGTCGACAGTGTGATGATGTGCATGTAAATGCAACACAAATGGAAAAGTGTGTGTCAAAACGACAGTGACTTGGAGGGTGGGTTTGTCGTAGAGGCAGTGAGCTGAAATGTGGGTGTGCCTTAGAGATAATGACCCGGAGGGTGGGTGTGCTATGGGGACAGCAACCTGGAGGGTTGGTGTGTCGTGTAGGTAGTGACTCAGAGGGTGGGTGTATCGTAGAGATAGCTCGAAGGGGTGGGTGTGTCGATGAGGCAGTGATGAAAGGTGTCTATGATAGTTTGGAGCAACATTGCATGAATGAAAGGATGCAACTCCCGTGGTGGGGAATTACACAACTGATTTGCTCATTAGCGAGATACCCATGCACATAATGTGCAAATGTGAAGGAGGTGTGAAAATACAAATCCAAATGCAAGACTTCAAACACAAGTCATGGGCATGCAGGACGCCATGTAAAATGACATGCAAAGCTAAGGTACAAGTGCAAACATGCAAGTATAAACACCGAGGGTGTAGATGTACCATGACAAGGGGTGTCACGAAGTATGCATGAATGGTAGTGCCAAAGTGGAGCATATACGCCCGCTACGAGCATATGAGGGCATAAGCTCGTGGATTTGCGACGAGATTTGTGGCGTTAATGTGATCACACAAGCAGCATGAGACCAACATGAAATGATGCAACATACAAATGAAGTTGGTGGACCCGATCAGACCGGTGGCGGCCGATCGATCGACCCAACAAATGCGGTCAATTAGACCAATGTGGGTTGTTGATCAACAAAAAAGGGGTCGGTCGAACCGTCCAGATTGGTGGAGGTTGATCAGACAGGCCAACTAGAGGATTTGATTGAATTGATCAAGCTAGTGGAGGTCGATTGTTCGAAACAATAAATGCGGTTGATTTGGTTGGCTCAAAGGGCTGATTGACGAGGAACAATCGATCGAACCTATCAGACTAGTGGTGATAGCGTCAGTCGAGCTGACGATAAAAAATTGATCAGGTTGATCAAGTCGATGGAGGCTGATTGTTCGAATTAAAGGAGGTCGACGATCGGGTCAGCGAAGCTAGCCAATCAACAAAGAAGAGTCAGTTGAGCCGATCAGACTGGTGGCGATCGATAGGCCAAACCGTCAGAAAAGGTCAATCGAGTAAATCAAGCCGGTGACGATCGATCGACTGAGTCGACGATGATATTCGTCTTAGCCATTCATCATGTGCGGCCAGCCGATGAAAAATGACATTTTTATGCAATTATAAATTCATGTGAGGAAAGCCATATGAAAGCAAACACATGCAGAAAAAGGAGATTCGATCATGCTCGATAACAAAGACAAGTTTGTCCTAACAAACTCATGTGTTACCCTGATTGGGCAAACAGGCGTCACTGCAAAGCGACAAGCATCCGCTTCCATTTGCCTGGCACAAATAAATTCCATGGGAAAAATATTCACGGCATAAGGGAGCATCAAAGTCATGAGACTTTTCGATCTGCAAGCCCAAACAATTGATTTCGCTCCCCTCCATCGTGAGAACGAAATCGCTGGTGCAAATGCGAGGTTACGACGACACCGGGCGTTGAGATTTCGTGCTAGAAATAAAATGATCAATTTATTTCATAGGACTCATGGCGCAAAAGCTTTTAACCTATGGCGTTTCTTCTAGCAAAACCAACAAACTTAAAATAAATTCTCTAACATCTGAACCTAGGGGGGCTTAAAAATGAAAATTGTGAGGTTTTTAGAGAGATTTTACCTATGTGATGGTTGGGGATAAGTTATTTTTGCTTGTCCTCGTTCTAATGTTGCTCTAGCGATGCTTCAGCAATGCTCTCCTGAGGTTCCAGCGAAGCTTCGCTAATGAGCAAAGAAATTCTCCCTTGAAAGGAGAATTCGGCAAGACTCTGGTGAAGTTCCATGCTCCAACGAGGTTCCGACGATGCTTCATTTCACAAGCCAGGATGAAGCACGTCTAGACTTGACCACCGGAAAGTTGTTCGGAGGAAGGAGATGACCGGAAAAGAGGAGAAATGAAGAAGAAGGAGAAGGAATTAGAAGAGGGCCAACTTTTTCAGATTTTCCTTGAGGAGGATGAAAGATCCCTCTCCAGATCTTCTTGTTGCAAAAGCTTCTCCAAGGGAAAGCTCCAGGATCTCCAAGAGAAGCTCTCTATAGCTCTCACACCTTTAGGGAAGAAGAAAAACTCACATAGAAAATGCCCTAGCCATAATGGAAGAGAATGGGAGGGGTGCTGCCTTGGTTGCTTCTCCTTCTTCATATAAGCTTTACTTGCCTTTCTCCTCCTCCAAGAGCTCCAAGTGTCCAAAGGATGGACACATGGACGCTCCAGTGTTTCCTCTACTAATTATCCTCTAATCATTCCTTAAACAAGGCAATTTAAGTGGTTTCTAGCGGGGTTTGATAGAGATGTTGGGGAGAAAATTGGAAAGGCGAGAGACCCGGCGCGGTCAGGACTGAGACCCGACTTAATTATGTCAAACTCTCTGTTTGGGTGGCGTGGTCACTTCACCCTCGGGCTTGATCATGCTGCCTAAAGGCCATGGGCATCTTCAAGGATTCATGCATGGTCACGCCCAAGACCTAGTGTAATTGCATCGTGCTCTCGATTTGGATGGTGTGGTCACACCTTATTCAAGCATGCTCTTGGACGGTTTTCAAGAGTTTATAGCATGGGAAAACCAGGACGTGAGCGTGGTCACAACAAGGGTTGGGCATGGCCACTCCCAATCCAGGCGTGGTCATGTTAGATCCCCACAAATATGGACCTCAGGAAAAGTCTAACAAAGGGGATTTCAAGCTACTTGTGATCCCCGAATTCCTGAATATGAGTAGGACATTACCCTCGATCTTCCATAGAAGCTGTAAATGCATCTCAAGGGTTAAGAAAGCATTTCGTACGTACGTTGCATCAAAAATAGTTGCCGCAAAAATATTTAATACTTATTTATCATTATTATCAACGCTATTATTTTTCCTTATTCTTTATTCTTGCGAGAAACTAATAGTTGTATTCAGCTCCATAGCAGAAAGAAGCCAGTAACAACAATTGATTAGGGAAGATAAGACTTGAATCTTATATTGACCATTATGAGTGGGCCTCCTTTTAACTTTGAGTTTGCTTCTAGACTATCAATAGACCAAGTCAATGTTGGGATCAATTTCATTAGTTATAACGTAAAAAAACTATATATCTTAGATATATAATATAAATATTTGCAAAAAAAAAAAATCTTTTTAGTCAAAACGCGTCTTCTTGACCGCCGCTGGCCCCACCAACCATACGCCTCCTTTCTTACCCCCTCATTCAAACCCTGCACGTTTCCCGTGGCCAATGCGTAATTAAGAAGCAAGACGGCATTTCAAATTAATTTTTATTTTAAAGAATATTATACTTAAATTTTGGGAATTTTACACCACACAGGTTTTATTTATTTACATATCTACCCCATAAATTTTGATTCGTAGTTTTAAAATATTTTACTTTTAAAAGTTATTAATAATTATATTTTCAAGATTTGAGTGATTTTCAAATCACGTAAAACTGTGAGGTATGCTCAAGGTTCGGAGTTGTAGTAACTTCAAGCGAGAATAGGGGAGAGAGAAAATGAATGAATTAATGAACACATACAGACTTGACCCGTAGGTGGGAACGATGAGCGGTTATTGCGTTCGAACACTGCACGTAAAATTGCATGCGTTATCCGATTTTGACCACTGAAATACATCTTTTTAGTTTTTTTTTATTGGAGTGGGCCCCACTCTAAATTTTTTTACGGACCTAATTGGACACCACAAGCAAATTTACACCGCACGCAATAATTTTTCGTGAACGAGAGAATTCCGGGACTTTGTGAATCATTTTATATATTATAATTTGGGAGATTACAATAGTTGGAGAGGATCTCCTTAAAAGAGATGGGTCTAGAGAGAAGAGCTTAGAGGGGTCAAAGCCTAAGGAGGCAAAAAGAGCCTAATACATGCTATGGACCGGGTCAAGGGTGGAAAATTAAATGTATGCACCTTTTTAATATGGGCATTATAGGACATTTTCATACTTTAACTAATTTTGCCAAATTTTTGTGTGTCGTGACCTTCTGACCAGCTTGTTCTTCGGTCGGTCGATCAAGCTGATGTTGTTAGGTTATCTTGTCTCGATACTAGTCGGTCTTCGCTCTGGGAAGCCGATTGGCTTTGAAGGTGTTAGCCGGTCGGTCTTAGGGTGGTCAGTCGGCTTACATGTTCCTTGGTGACCTTTGAATATTTTTTAGGGATTTATTAAGAGAGTCTCATGTAGATAATTGTGGGATTGCTAAGGGTACTAGACATTTGTTTGGTTATTCCAGTGAATGTTCGCTCCTGGTCGGCCTGAGCAGCCCTTTGGTTGTCTGACTAGTCTTCAGTCGATTGATAGTCTTTTGATCAATCCTCAGCCCTTCAACTAGCTAATGATCTTCAACTCTTATGATTTAGGACTACTTGTAACTTTTCGTCAAAGAGATGATCTTCGGTTCATGTCTTTTAATCTAGACCTTTAGATTTTCTCGAGATCCGTGCATATCATTTTTGTGTATTCACATACCACTCAATTCATGCATATTTACATTTCTAGCACCTAAATTTTAATTTTTGCAAATTTACCTCCTTACTTATGCTTGAAAAGTTGAGTTTAAATCAGGATGATGATATTTTTGATATGATATGAATGAGTGTTATATATATAAATATGCAGAAATTAGGTGATTTGTATGTAAATGCACCAAATATTTTAAGTTTTCAGATATTTAAATCTATAAGAATTGTGAGGTATGAATGTAAACGCCCCTTAAAATTTAGGTTGACAGTCTAATTGTTGACTTTTATTTTAAAATTTTTAATTTTTTTCATATTTTAAATTACATTTTTTAAAACTAATTTATTAGGGAAAGCGTTTTTAGAAATAAAAAATAAATAAAATTACCGTCCAAATATATCATATCAATTAATTTTATATGGGCTAATTTGTATTATTCTGTTTTTCTTTTTTTTTTTACTTTACATATTTATTTAATAATTTTTTTTCCATAAATTTATTTTTTAATAATTTTTTTTAAATAGTTAGTATGATTTTTAAATATTTCGAACATTTTCAAAATCAGTTTATTTATTTATTTATTTAAACTTATCATATATATTTGATTTCAATTAAAAAATAAGTTAAAAAAACAGAAATAAAATATATAATATATACCTCATATAACATTAAATATTTGGGTCATTTACATACATACCACCAAATTTCTATGTATTTACACATCGAACAACTTTTACTTTTTATATTTTTGCCATTCAAATATTTGGGATCAAATAAAAATAATGACATTTTAACCTTTAAAATTTGAATGACAAGTTTTATTTATTTATTGTAAATGAAAGACGAGTTCCTGCATATATATGGTTGCATCATAAATATAAATTCGATCCGGACCCGACTCAAAAAATCTGGGTTCAAGATGAACCAAATAATTTTCGGGTCAGATTTGTGTTAGAAATTCAAACCTAATTAATTTTTCGGTTGTGTTAGAGCTGACCACCCTTCAACACAAAATTGATTTGAAATTAGCATACCAACCCAAAATTAACTCGATTAACTCGGAATCACCCAAGCAAAATTCAAAATTGACTCAGTTAACTCGACGTAACTTTGACAAGTTCTAATCAGTGGGTTGAAAGCAAGCTAGATTCGAGTCTGCTTTCTCAACAAATTAATATTAATGCCAGGTCAATTTCAGGTCAGACACAAACACAACTCATAAATCCAATTTAAGAACCATAAAGTCATTTATATAAAAATAGAAACTTGAAATATTTACTGAGTGGTATATGTAAATATTTATAAATATTTTTCATATAAAATTTTAATTATTTGTCAAATATTTTAATATTTAAATTATATATATAAGAATAAAAGATAATCAGTAAATTAACGAGCCTTAAGGCCCACGGATGAAATCCAGCCAGGGCCTGGAAACTTCGGAAAACGTACAAACCGCCTTTGGTTTCGCTGCTCCTGGTTATATAACGACGCCCTAGGCTCACTCATTTCCCTCATTCCCTTCTCTCTTTCTCTCGCTCCAATCTGCAGACCCCCCTTCTTCTATCGGAGAAATCAAAGCCGATTTCACCTCGAGCTTTGATTTCTGCAATCGATTTCTGATTAGGTGAGATTGCGATCGCATCAAATATTCAGATCCATGGCGGAAGAACGGAGATGCCAAGAAGGTATGCGATGCGCGAACAACTGCGGTTTCTTCGGCAGCCCTGCAACCCTAAACCTCTGCTCGAGCTGCTACCGCGATCATCTTAAAACAGAGCAGGATCTGATCGCCGTGGAGAAATCCCTCATGGCTGCCACCTTCTCCTCCTCCTCCTCCTCCTCTTCCTCTTCTTTAGACGCCGTGCTTTCCTCCTCTCCTCCCTTCTCCGCCGCCGCGTGTGCACCGGCGGTCGCCGATGAGCCGGCGGAGGAGCGGCCGAGAAGGTGCATGGCTTGCCGGAAAAAGGTGGGGCTGACAGGGTTCAAGTGCCGTTGCGGATCGACGTTCTGTGGGGCCCACCGGTACCCGGAGCATCACGCCTGCGATTTCGACTATAAGTCGGCCGGCCGGGATTCGATTGCCCGGTCCAACCCGGTGGTCCAGGCCGATAAGCTGCGGAAGATTTGAAATGGTTTTTCCCTTGATGGTGATCGACGGCTGGGATTGCATCGGCGAGTCGGGTTGGGCCCGGTCCGGTCCGATTCGATTCGCTTGGGTTTGCCGGGTCCTTCTTTGCTTTTGAAATTTTCTGTTTTTAAATGTAATTTTAATGCGGTAGGTTAAATTTGTGGTTTCAGGAATTACGTCAGTAATGATGATAGCTGTTTCATTGATGGAAACTATTTATTGGGATTTTTAATTTTTAATTTTGCATAAATATAAAATTAAATTAATTAAATATTCATGAAATGCATGAATTTGAAAGGTTCTGAACTCCATTATTTTTAAATTTCGATCGTAATAATTTAATTTAATATTTTTTTCCGATGACGTGGCAAAATCTTGACACCTAAAGCTTTCTACGGCGTATATGCTGAGCCTCGAAGGCCTAATCGTGTAAGGTAGTCTGTGTTCAGCATTACAAACATCATTAACCTATAAATAGGATACAGAGATGGTATTGAGGGGTTATATCCGCGTTATATCTCATGTAACCTACTGTAACTTATAAGTATATGAAAATAGAAGCATGAAACTTACTAGAAAGTACATGGAGGTTACAGGGAGTATAACGAGGTTATAAGCTCTCAATACCCTCCTTATAAACCATCAAATATTCAAGTTTTTCTTCGTGTGAGTGTGTGTGTTTTTCCACTCTATGTTGATTTTTGTTAAATTAAAATGTAAATATGTTTCCTTTTGTAATTATTGGGTTTAAAACGTTGCAAAAATACCCCCGATTCCTATGTATTTAGTTATCTAATGTGGCACCCTAAACATTACTATTTACAAAT
>NEWO01000269.1:757017-786671 GCA_003013225.1 Phalaenopsis aphrodite
GTAAAAAAGTAAAACTAAAATGTTAGATATTACAAAGAAATTAGGTGGTATGCATGTAAATGACCTAATTTTAGTAAAATAAATTCACATTAGCATATTATAAAAATAAATAAAAAAATATTAATCATATTTTAAGATCAATACAACACAAATATGTGATAAAGTTCATAAACTTTAAATCAACTCCAATAATTTCCTCACACATCCAACAAAACTTTACATTAAAACCCATAACAAATTTCGTTTAACGCAGGTGACCTCGGGCAAACCGGATGGACAAACTCCACCCTCACCCACATCTCCGACTCCGACCACGACGTCCTCCTCCTCCCAGGGGACCTCTCATACGCCGACTTCTACCAACCCCGTTGGGACTCCTTCGCCCGCCTCGTGGAACCGCTCGCCTCACGCCGCCCATGGATGGTCACTCAAGGCAACCACGAGATTGAATCCATCCCCTTCCTCGAACCCAAACCCTTCAGACCCTACAATGCTCGTTGGCACATGCCCTTTGAGCAGGGCAACTCTCCTTCCAATCTCTTCTACTCATTCGACGCTGCGGGAGGCGATGTCCACGTGCTCATGCTGGGGTCTTATGCCGAGTATGGCATCGGTTCAGAGCAGTACATATGGATGAAGGCGGATATTGGGAAAGTGGATAGGAGGAGGACATCGTGGGTGCTGGCGGTGGTGCATGCGCCGTGGTATAATTCGAACGAGGCGCACCAGGGGGAGGGGGAGGGGATGAGGAAGGTGGTGGAGGAGCTGATTTATGAGGGACGTGTGGACGTCGTCTTTGCCGGGCATGTGCATGCATACGAGCGCTTTGTGAGTGGGAATAGGAATTGGTTTAGAATAATTTTATCATTAATTAAAATTAATTTTGATAGCTTAATTATTTGATTTTTTATATGTGAGTAAAAATTAAAGATTCTGCGTGAAATATGTAAATACATGACTCAGGTTATTTTTGCAGACAAGGGTGTATAACAACAAGGAAGATGAGTGTGGTGCCATACACATCACGGTGGGCGACGGAGGAAATAGAGAAGGGTTGGCGAGCAATTATATAAACCCGCAGCCGAGCATCTCTTTGTTTAGGCAGGCGAGCTTTGGCCATGGCAAGCTCGAAGTCGTTAACTCCACACATGCATTGTGGACGTGGCACCGCAATGAGGACGATGAGCCGGTTGTTGCCGATAGTGTGTGGATCACGAGCCTTGCGACGAATCCGGTTTGTGTAAAAACCAAGTGAAGATGTGGAGATATGTGATTTCTTTCATGAGAGATTGGCATAGCTAGCTAGCTCAAATTGTTATTATATATAAAGGCTATTTAATTTTTATTTTTATCTTTTTAGTGGTAGAAATGATGATGTGGATTATGAAATAAGTTGTTATTTGAAGTTGATAGTGTGTATGGGCAACCTTGCGTGTTGCATGAAGCCTCATTTGGTAGAAAATATTGCCACCATGTGAGGGAGTCGCGTCAGTTACATCATTTGAGCGAATTCGACTCCTTCGTACGAGGAGTACTGATCTTGATTGTTATGTTTTTGTTCTTTTTGTGGGCTTTCTTCCTTTTTTTTTAAAAAGGGAGGTTTTTTTTTTTCTTAGGTTGAGTTTGATTGCTTTGAGTTGGTAGGACTTTTTTGATTGGATAGGCTTTGTCAATCTGTTGATATAGTCTAATTTTTTATGGGCACTTATTAATAGAGTGACAGTAGACTATTTATTAGAGGGTGAATCATCTTTTTAGGATTTTTAATCCTGATATTTGTATGAATCATACTCCAAGAAATAGAGCATAAGAGCGAAGAGAGAGATACAGAGAGAGACAACGATGAGAGTGAACAATAATGAACAACAAATTATATCAATCACACTGACATTTCCCAATCTTTTTGGCTAAAATTGTGTTTCTATTGTACATGAAATAATCTCCCTAATTATGAGAGAGAGAGAGAGATTATAATACAGTAATGTTATGTTTTTTTCTCCTGATTTAATGGGAGTTGAGTATTATAGATATTTAACATGTTTGAGCCTATCGCTTGGTTGCTCTCTCACCTGATCAAATGAGCTTATTTGGCTTCAACTCGGTATGGTTGGTCTAGTCGGCTAGGGTGAGCCAGCGTTGCTGGTTGGCTTGGCTTAATTGGCTTCAGGTCGACGAGATTGATTCAATTAGCCAAGCTTTATCGATCAATTGGTCTAATATAGTTGTCTGCCCTCGATCCCTTGCAAAGAGTTTCAGTCGACAAAATAACACTAGATTATTGAGCAAATGACGAATCACGGTGATCCAAAAAATAACTTTCTCTTCAACAAGGAGAACCTGAGGGATGTTTGCATGACACTTTGTAGCTCTATTAATTCTTAATCCATGATGAGTAGGCTCGGGGGCGTCGTTGGATGTTTGGTGATATTGATGAACTGAATTTTTCCTTGAGTCGGATCTACTCGAAGGGAGGTCGATGCCTTCAATCAACTTTCTTGTGGCTGACTTGAATTTCTATTTGTCTTGTTTTTGATTGAAAGACCCATATTCAACCACCTTCGTTGATTGGCTTTGGCTTTGTTTGTTATGACTTTGACTGTTTCATCCGATCAGTTAAGTAAGCATCCTTGGCTTCTATTGCGAGCCATCCTATGTCGCACTCTCTTCCTTCTGGACCGCTAGATATCCTCGGGAACAGCGCTGACACGCTTTGAATGTATAATTGCTATATTTCTTATGTCGACCTCGTCTTTTTAACTTGAAGTCATTGATATTTTTTAAGGATGTGTTCAATGATGTTGATATCAGATTATCACCAGAGAGGAACCATACAAGCCTCATCAACGACTTGCATGGCAAAGGAATTTCATCAATAAAAGAAGAAACTCTCTAAAGGGAGGATAATGACTTAACTTTGGAGCTTAATAAGCAAAGGAATAGGAGGGGGATGTGGTAGGAGCTTCTCTAAAGGCTCCAACACTTGCAGCTACTTGCCATTATTCTTTACTACACCAGTAAAAACCATATCCCTACAACCAAAGTTGGCTCCAAACAATAACATTTATTGCAATGGGTGCTAACAAATTTGATCTCATGCAAATCTATACATTAACAAATGTCGAAAACTTCCAAAGGCAACAAAGAAATGAAACTTATGATGCAACCTTATGGTCAGAGCCCCTCAATTTATGGAAAAAATATTTCGTCTGAATGTCTACACATCCTGACGGCTAACCACTGGCCAGTATGTCCCTGACCAATCAGGTTTAGGACAATGTGGTGGCCGGTGATTGGACTTTCGGACGTGCAGTGTCGGAACAAAATTTTTTCTCCCAATAAGGAGGGACGATTGAGCAATTTTTTAATAGGATAAAGAGTTTAATCGAACAACAACGCTCTTGATATTTATTTATATTTAATCCAATAATAAATAATTAGAGATTAAACCTTATTTTATGTAAGCCTTATTTAATTTTATTAGTTTATAAAAAAAACTGAACGCAAACATAACTTTTTAGATCATAACTGTAAAAATATAAGCAATTCAATAAATTTTAATTGTTTCGTTCTGCAATGCCCCCAATTTAAACACATGCTAATTAAGGGTCTGTTGGGAGCTGCTTCAGCTAATTAAAAAACAGTCGTGAAACTGTTGAAAAATAATCATACATACAAAATACTGTGGTGGTTGTTACCATTTTTTTTTTAAGTCTGCCCGCAATTAGAAAACTGTCACCACACCTAGCCAGAACTGGTGGGAAAAAAAAGTTTTCAACAATATTTTTTTGAAAAAGCTGCTAAAATATAATTTATGCAAACAGACAAAACTACAGTGCGGTATGACACTCCCTCTCCAAACGGACCATAGATATTTCTTAGGCTCAAATAATAATAAAAAAATCAATCCAAATAAAAATTTTAGTTTATTCTTAGTCCACTTATTTAAAAATTCGGGCCACCCAAAGTTGATATTTATCCTTTACTTTAATTTTTTAATTTTGTGGCATCTTTCAAAAATAAAAAGATATAAAAAGAAATCAGGCGGATTTTTCTGATTTCTTTTTGAAATTACCACCAATCAGCGATCCTCATCCGAAGCGCCGCTCGTCTCTAAACCCGGTTCACTGAAGCCGAACCAAAAAAAGTCGAACCGCCCATAGAGTTGCCTAAATTAAGCCGTAAATCCCTCCACTAAAAATTTAGATACCCTCGTGCAAATTACAAGTGGGCACTCGAATCCCCGACCCTGAAACCCTTGATTTCTCTCTCGATGCTCCGATCTCAAACCCTAGATCTCCCATCCTCCTCCCCTGGAGCTACCGTGGATTTGTTCTAGGGCTTCTTGCCCGCTCTCCTGCGACAGGGTGTATTCTTTTCTTTTTCTTTCTCACCGGGTATGGAGGACTCAGGGGAGGATGTCGGGCCCCCTGATTCATGGGAGTCGGCCGATTTGGACGAGCGCATGAGCAGGTTGCTGGTCTTGTCCAAGAAGAATCCGGATTCGTTCCTGTCGATGTCTTCACCTTTGCAGGATTTTGATGATGAGACTGCGGTGCCATATATTGGGGCTGCCGGCAACAAGACAGCTGCGACTTCCGCTTCTGGAGAACGGTGCGGTGTGATTCAGGAGGATGCGTTGAACCAGGTGGATCAGTTTCTCAGGGAGGCTATTGAGAAGCCCCGGGAACGGCTATCCAGTGAGTGCGCTGGTTTCTTTGTCCTTATAAGCGTCACTCTGCGTGTGTTATTAGGGTAATTTACATATGTCGCACACAATTCTTTGGTATTTACATAACTCACACCTAAACTTTGATATTTACTGCATAACACTTTTTTACAGAACTCACACCTAAACTTTGATTTTTACATGCATAGCACTTTGGTGCATTAAATTTATGCCAAAAAGTGGCAATAGTGCTATATTAAATATCTGAGTGCTATGTGTGTAAGTATGAAAGTTTAGGTGTGAGATATGTAAATGCATAAGAATTGTGTGCTTGGTTGTATTTTTCTTCGGCATGATATTCTCTTCAGCTTGTCTTTAATGTTTGTGATCAAGCTTGAAATAGAATTGCAGCCTTCTATGCATTTGTGAGTATAATTTGATTTAGTGATTGTTATGGATGGTATCTGTTTGAAGAAATGAATAATCGTTTATTCTAATCTGCATTTTTGTGTGCATGCTAGGTATGGTTAAGGATTTTCAGGTAGTTTTTGTCTGATTAATGTTTGAGATACAATACGCGAGGGTTTTGGATAGAGAGAAGAAGTTCAGGCAAAATCAATTGAGGGATTAGGCGAGGGGTTTGAGAGAGTATAATGGGGAGATAGGTTTATGGTTCATTTTATTTTTGTTAAGTTTTTATGTTATTAATTTAATTGATTAATAATTAATAATTAATTCTTATATTATCAATTTAATTATAATTAGATAAATTATATGTAACTATTTAATAATTAATTAATGAATAAAATATATTTAAAATTTAAATTGTTTAATAAAATTTTAAGTAAATTTATTTAATATAATTAATTAATAATTGATTAATGTTAAATTATTGCTTAATAAGTAATTAGTTCAATTGAAAATTTTATTAATAATTAAGTAGTTTAGTGAAAAGTTAATTATTAGTTAGCATAATTAGAAATTTAATTTGATAGTTAATTTTCATCATAATAATAAAATAATCAAAGTTTAATTATGATTTTTCTAACAAACATAACAACCTTTAAAATACTAGTAGAAGTTGTCAAACAGTTTGATTGGATTTAACTGGATTTACTAAATCCGTTACCAAACAATTTTTGGTACTTAACCCTTTCATGATTTACTGAATTTGGATTTACATGATTTACTAAATCCTACTAACTTAAATCTAATATGTTGTCGTACAAGCCACTAGGATTTAAGTTATCAGGAATTACTAAGTCTTGTAAATCTGGATTTTTGAAATTCTGAAATAGTTAAATCTCAGAAATTGTTTAGCAGTTGATTTAATAAATCCAGTTGAATTCTGTAAAACTGTTTGATAACTTATGCTAGGATTTAAAAACCTGTTAGATTTGTCTGAAGTTTGATTATTTCATTATTACAATTGAAATTATTTAATTTTCATTCTACTAAAGTTATCAAAATTTAATCAATTCTCTGGTGTTTAATAAGTAATCATTGATTAGCTACTTAGGGTAACTTACTTGTTCATAAATTTGATTAATTATTTATTAAGTCAATTTTTTTTATATAATTATTCGTTAATTAGTTTTTACTCTTCATCAGTTAAGATAATTCCATTATAACTAGTATAACATAATATTTTCATAAAGCATTAATTAAAATTTTATAGCTAATTCAACATAAGAAAATTAGGTTAAATCATTAACAATATTAATGTAAGTTAATTAGCTTATTATTTTTTGAGGTTAATTTGGTTAATTTAAAAATAATTTGTGACGAGTTGAATTTTGTTGAGTAGAGCCGCCAATGATTCCTCATTGCTTCAAACCTCATGCACACCGCAAGCCACCTTCTTCCCCAAATATCATCTGCTACCCTGGCCGCATGTAGATCATTTGTGTTGCTCTTCAACTTTCTCCTCGCCTTCACCAACAAAGAGGAAGCGGATCCAAAAAGAAAAGTTGAAATCTCTCTCACCTCTATCAACATTGCCTCATTATTACAGCAAGCAGCAATTTTTCTTCCCTCAATGAGGAAGCGATTTTCCATTTTGTCTGAGGTATTAATATTCCTTTTTTTGTTCTTGTTGCGCTCTCAGATTCACTAAATCCACCACATTGGATTTATGTTGAAAATTGGTGAAATCCAGATTTGGTAAATTCTAGGATTTAGGATGTCCAAAATGACCATTTGGGAGGATTTAAGTTAAATCCTGCTTAAATCCTCCCTTAAATCCAATACTGGACAACCCCTTAAGGGAGCAATATTCACTAGTAGAGGAAGATAGCGCTGAAGAGGAAATGGAGGGTGGAGGGGCGAAGTCAAGGTCCTCAAAACGATGAAGGATTACAAAGGGGACAAGATCAGGCATCAACGACATCGGTGTTGGGGAAGAAGTCAACGGTGGTTGAGGAGTCATTATGCACGTTGGAATCAAATGCAAGATAAGCATTGTCCATTTGATAAAGGAGGAGGAAGAAGAAATGGCAACAACGTGGGGGAATCAAGTTTGAGGGATGGAGACTAGAGAGGTTAATTAAGTTTCTTTTATCTTTGCATAATTATCATTAAAATTTTAAATTTTAAAAATATGCCAACTTATGAGATTTTATATTTCCCCATTAGGCTGTAAATCAAGTCATAAGATCGTTGAGCTTGAGCTTATTTTAGACTCGAGCTTGATTCATTGCTCAAGCTTGGCGCACAAGCCTACTCCACTGACCTACATTCCTATGGTCAACTTGGTTTGTGTGTCATAGAGTTGAAGCTAGAAAACTCTATAGGGAGCACTAGTTAGAAGAACAAAATTAGAGGTGGTTGACACAGAGTAGTTTTTTAAAAAAATAAGAATATTTTAATGTGCAAAATTGGAAATGCTGTTTGGTTAACCGTGACCAGCTAGAATATTATAATGTGCAAAAGTTTGTTTCCTCTTAACATTTAGTGGAACTTGCAAGTTGCATGAGTTGGCTATTTTTCCCTATTAAGAATCTTATTGATATTTTGTATCAATTATTTTTCAGTCATTCTATCTATTAGCCAATTGAGATTGGTTGCTTTTTTTGAAGATTGAAAATCCTTGAACACTTCGATAATTCAAATCCTTGGCTTGAAATGTTAAGTTTTTAAAATTCCAAAGTTCAATATATTAGAAATATCTACGCATATCGGCTAGTTTTGTATTGTTTGTCAAAGTCAATCCTTTAACTTGACTTAGAGGAGTACTCAGGCTTGCCCTATAATGAACATGCTCACCTTTCATCATACTTTTCAAATGCATAGTATTAGAGGATAACTAAAGTTATTTAGTACACGCACTTCCCCTATACTTTCTTACTCATCTTAGTAGAATAGGGTGAGACTAGATATATCTATGTCAAGCCTTATGCAGCACTTTATTGCTCACTCGTATCATTGACACGTAGCTTGCCATATAATGAGTCAACTCAACATTTAGGATGGTCATGTCGTTGGCATGTGGAGGTCCTTTTTTAGTTATCTTCATAACAACTTCGGGTATCTCTTTGTGATATGCATCCCAAATTATTTGACCATAATTGGGTCATCAATAGATTTCCATTTGACTAGAAGATTCTCTAATCTTCATGCTTATTAGGCATTATAAAGGATTGGGCCACGTTTAAAATCCTTAGTTCTGCTTTGAGTTTTGAGTAGGCTAAACCTACTTTAACATTCTTTTTTGGTTCAATTAGATAATATGCTTTTTTGATCAACATACCTCTCCTAAGCAAGTCGCTCTTGATTCAAGATATTTTAGTTTTGTATTTAAGTGAACCGGATTAATCTAAATACCCCTTTCTGCTTGGACATACTTAAGAAGCCATCTAAGTGACTTGCATTCACTTGATGAAAATCATTTTAAGTGTTTTAAATAGGCTTTATTCATGTTTTGGTGGGCAACATTTAACTTAGATTTTCCATCCATCCTTAGGTATACCACATTTACTTAAGGTTGAGAACTTCATAACTCAAATGAGCAAAGTCCATTTAAATACATCCTTTCTTTTACTTGATCCCTTAAACATAATATTGATTAGCATTCATCTGCATTAATTGTCATGAGAGTAGGCACATACAATATTTAATGGATCTGGTTGTAGGTCTGGGCTTGAGTTTTCATTATGACAATTTAATTATCATTATCAATAACTTGGTTACTGTATAATGTAATTAATTTACCATTATCAAAATTTGTTGATATTCATTATAAAAAAATTCGAATGATTTAAGGAATGTTAACTTTATTTTAAAATTAAATTAGCTAAACCATATGTAAAGTCATATTTTCAAGCCTTATTATTTTATTCAAAAAATATTTTAAAAGCTATATAATTCTTAAATTGTCTGTTTTCCAAAATTATAAATTAATTGCTTTCAAATTCCTAACTTTTTAAAAATTTGGTAAGCTAAGATGAGATGAATATTTTTTTTGAAGCAAAATTGGTCTAAGTAATATTTTTCTAGTCAGATGAGATAAACCCAAGACTACATCGATTTTTGCACACTCTAAATGCTGTGATCGACATACTTATAGATATTTGTTTAGTTTACTGTAACGTGTTGTTAGGTTATTTCACTATACAGTTTGCGATGAATATTTTTTCTTCTGGTTGTGCATTTTTTGCAGCCTTTTCTTCAAGTGTTTTGTTAGCTTATCCTTTCTAACATACATGGCTAATACACTGCTATATATTTATATATCTCTGTGCATACAAACTTCTATTTTTTAGGGGTAGGTTTGTATTTTTTATTTTCATTATGTACTTTTTAGTTAGAAATAGTATGGGTGAGCTAAGAGGCGAACATGAGTCCTAGTGGAGTATCAATCAGGATTATAATCATATGGAGGCAAGGACTTGTGCAGCCCATTTGATCTATAAGTTCTCGAGTTAATGGCTTAGCACAGCTAGTGTATTTTTGAGTTCAAAAAATCAAAATAAAGTAAAAATATATAGAGGCAAGGACTAGGAGCTTCTAGCTTTTGTCTCTTGAAATAAGGTTTAAATGATTTTTTTTTTTTTTTTTTTTTTTTTGTAGATCTAAAATCAGTATGTATGCATATGAAGCCCGACTAATATTTTTTATTAGGTTATATTGCATAACTCAGCTACAACCAACATTTCTCTATGATTTCTTCATAATTGGTTGGTGCATTTGAGTGATTTTATGAATTTTTCAATGATAAGCTCTTTGGACTCACCGGTAAATGCTAACCTCAGATGGAAAAATATGCTTTTTAAGAAATTAATTAAAATTATAAGCAACTCTAAAAACAACCATTGGTAAAATCAATTTTCATAAAAATATTTTATTACTACATGATCTTTGTTGCCAATTTTTTAAATAAAATGAATATGATTCCCTGTGGTTAGGTGGATACTTAGGTTGTATATAGTTTCTCATATGCTCTTTTATAAGAGAGAATCAATATGCAACGTCAAATTTGTGCTGATTAACAAAGGCATGTCATGGCCTAATTTTTAAGCATAGTAGTTAAATTTTCACATTAATGATAGATAATTTTGCATCATTCATGTGTTATAGAGCTTGCTTGCTTTGTTTTTTTACCGACCTATCTACATGATTTAACTTGGCCTAGGTGGTGGTTTAGATTGATCTAATCAGTATTAGTCATTTTTTAATCTTGACAGGATTGCAAGGCCAACCTGAAATTTAACGGTTATGGTCAACTTATTCATGTTCTTCTTTTTTATGCATCTTTTCCTAGTTTAATAGAGAAGCTATATACCCCTTTTAGATCTTCCGAACAAAAATATTTATATAGCAGTTTATGTTTCTTTCTTTAGTTTGAGATCACTAGGCTGTACCCCTTTAGATCTACTGAATAAAAATATTCATATAGGAATTTATTTTTCTTTCTTTAGTTTAAGATCACTAGGCTCATTCAGATGATATAATTCATGGGTACTGATAGAGTGATAAATTGGGTTAACTACCTTAATGGATAAGTGAATCTCAAATTTAAGATTCATGAAATTTTAGAAGGTCATGTCTACCTTTTTTGGTTCCTCAAAACATACCCAATGCACACTTTGAGCTCATTCAATCCTTAGATGGTTTATTTGCTCACTATTTTGGTAGGATTTCCTCTATAGAGAGATTTTCTTTCACTTGGATGCGATGATTCACTTTCTATCTTATGGTTTGGCTCTTACATTGAAGAACGAGCTTTTCCAATTTTAATGATGTTTTTGATGTATATAATCGTTGGATAACCTAGCTTAAAATTGGAACATAAGCTTAATTATTTTTAATTGAGGGTATTCTTGAATACCATCCATGATGTAATTAATCTTATGAATAAAGTTATTTTGGGAGATTCATAACGTAGAAACTAAAAAAATAGAAACAAAAAGAATTTTTTGGGTTACTGTATTAGATTTTTGTTAGGAGCTTTCATGATTGTTGACAAGTAAAGGTGGTTGACATTTTTTTACTTCTGTCTTCTCTCTTGAGTCTTGACTACTCTGTATGAAATTTCTTTCATATTTTAGCCCTCTAAACAAACATTGCAAAAGGGAAGAGAAATAAAAAAGACATGATAAAATTCCTTCTATCTGTTTTATCAATTAATATACTTAATTTTTAGGTTTTAAATATGTGTGTGTCAAATTTGAAAGACCTGGTAAGAGACCAGTTGTTTCAAATTTTGGCTTTCTTTGATTTAGTCTCGGTTTTCAAATGCTGAAAAATGCTTTGATTAGCTGCAGTCTGCTGTTCAATGGCTAGTATTGTTTGTGTTAAATTTTGTTGTAATCAAATCAAAGTTTGTTTGTAATGCTTCAAAAACAAAGTAGTGCAGGTCTTGATTACCTGGCATTGTCATTTTTTATCTTTTTGCCTGCAATTTTTTTGTGATATCTACTTAGCACGTGAACCTCTTCATTCTGGGTTCCTTTTGGATTTTCAAACTATTATTTGCTTAATAGTTCCATTGCACTGTCTCACTTTCATTTAATTCCATATGCTTGATTGACTGAAGTGAAATAGTAAGGGATGTTGTTCTGATTCTAGGCTCTCTAAATGCTAAGGCTGAAAGTTCTTATTGTTTTAAGTTGTGCCCTTAGCTTAATATTTTGGAACTTCATTGTAGTTTTGTTCCACTGGACAAGCAAAGTATGCTCTTTTCCTCTTTGCAGTCTAAATTCTATTTATGTTCTTTTTCTTTATATCTGAGAGTGGATAAACAATGATGAGGTTGTGCATTTTATTTTTTAATGCAATGATATACTTTGTAACTATTCATTCTTTATTTTTTTTTTCATTATCCGTACTGATCTTTTCTTTGTGCCTTTGTTTGTTCTTCGTTTAGTGATATTATTTAGTTATGTCATCATTTTTTTTAGTATATTGATTACTTGTATAAATTGCTATAACTATGAAGTTTGAAGCTTGCTTACTACCAAAAATTCAAGGACCAATGACTTTGTCTTAACTTGATTGTGTGACATAACAAAGCTATACTTAAACTCTATTTTGGCAAGGACCACTACACCAATGTGTCCTATCCAGTGTTAACAAAACGTAATGTGATGTGCAGTATTTTATTTTTGCTTCAGAGCGCAGAGTGAAACAAAGCTTTTATAAACTAAAATGCTAATAGGTTATATAGAACCATTAATATATAAATATGTTTTGTAACAATTATAAAATATAAAGTATGACTTGAGTTGGTATAAAATATAAAAATATATGGTGCAATACTTAACTTGAAGGCAATCATTTATAGGATACAAATAAAAATTTTGAATAATTTCTAATAGTTTGCTGCAATGATTTAAAACAAAAAAAAAAGAAGCAAAAAAGTCTTGTACCTCAAGAAAACCTAAACTCTAAAGCATGAATAGTCTAATAAAGTCTCAAGTTTCATAAAACAAGTTAAATTAATTCATTAGTCGTTTATTCCCTCTTGCTAAACCTAAAACTAGACGGATCACTTTGCTTAAGCACTTCAAAGCTCTCTTCAGTGAAGCAAAGTGAGCGTCACGCGCTTCACTTCACTTTGCAGGTGAAGCACGCTTTGAAACGTGCTTTTAAAAGCATTGTTCCAATCCTTGCAATAAAAAAACTTATCCATAAACTTATTTATCACAGTTTTGCAATATTGAAGACCTTTCACTTGGCAAAATATTCGTGTATTCTATGTTATGCATTTATGAATGTTTTAACATAATGCTCCACTCATATGTTTTTTGTGTTTAAGGTTATTGACGCTAAATTCTCTCAGGTTTGTTAAATATTTTTCAGGATGCATACATTATTTTAATTTCCGGCAATTTAAAGGCATTCTTCCATTTTTCAAATCAATTAAATCTGCTATAAACATCGGGCTAAAATCTCCATGTTTTAGTCTTTTCCTTCTCCCCTCATTTCTTCCTCCTTGACGCCATTGTTGGTATTATCAAAACTGTTTCAGTTACCTTTCAATTGTCAACATTGAGAGGAGGGGGAGAGAACAAATGTCATGGGCAAATAGACAAGTGATTAGACCCATTCCTACAAACAATAATGTTTTTTGACCTTTCTACAATTTGGAAGTAATTTGCCCGGACAAATTACCATTCCAACCTCAGCTAATCATCTAAGTGTAATTCACCACTTCTAATTCAGTTTTAATTTGTTTTAATGACATCCGACCTACATGAGCCAATTAACAGTATGGAGTTGTCGGCTCCATTCCCCACAGTGTTTGTTTGGTGTTTTTCTATGGGGACTTGAAAAACATTTAGGATTGGTATTTTTCTACTATTCAGTTTAGCATGCATAGGTTTTGTGGTGCTGAAAAACACAATAAAATGTTAATAAATGCCTGGTTGTGAGGACTAATACTCCCAAATAATCCTTAATCTTCATTTGCAACTAACAAAATAGAATTATTCAGGCCTTCTTCTTTCTATTACTAGAGCTATTTCCTTATTAAATATGCTCCCCTCTTATGATTCTGTAGATATGCATCTTTGCAGTGTATTTCCTGCGACATTCAACTTATATCTGAAAATTCTTTTTGGTGAAATATTCAGATCATGAAGCAGTTGGAAATTTAGAATCATCTTCTTTGTTGAAGGTACTTCAAAATTGTGTTTGTACTCTGTGTGCTTCTTGTTGCTCTATTATTGTCTATCCCCCTTCATGTATGTCTAAATATTGATGAATTTATGATCTTATGGTGGCAATTGTTTTATCATAAAGGAATTATTTTGTTTGTGTTTATATAAATGTCTTGCTACTTCATCTACTTTTTGCTAAACAAAATTATGTGATTTGACACGGAACTCATGGTTTGACAGCTTTTTGTTTTAAAATGGGAAAAGCTAAGCATGAAAAATATGTTTTGTATATTTTTCTTGTTGTATTTTTAACTAACCTATGCATCTTATTTAGTTTTGAGAATGGAGCAAGATATTATAAAGTTCATATGTGATCCTACTCAACAACAGTTGGAGTTCCAGAACCTTCCTACTTCCTACCTCCGTTTGGCCGCACATCGAGTAGCGCAACATTATTATTTGCAGTCAGTTGCCATGCCTGACAGTGTTATGCCCGACGGTTCTGGTTCTCAGATTGTGATTCATAAAACTTCTTATTGTCGATTACCTCCAGTACGTCTTGCGGATATACCTGTTAGTTTACAGCAGGAAGATTCAAACAGCTTACAGAAAATTGCAATAAAGCAGAGGCCCCACAAAAGTTCACAAATTGGTAACAGCTCAAATTTTAGTTTATCTAATCATAATGGCATGAAAACAGTAGAGGAAAGAAAGGAAGAATATAATAAGGCACGTGCTCGAATATTTAGCAACAGCAGTGATCTTGGTGCTACAACAAAATCAGAGATTGAACCAGTTTTGCCTGATATTCTTCAAAATTGCAACTTGGTGCCATCAATCTCTGAAGATGGCCTGTTTCCTGAAGCATCTGAAACTAATCTTAAGAGGAGCATGAGTAACTCTTTTATTGGCAGCAACAGATACAGTAGAAATAGGAATGAAAAAGAACTTGTTGTTGGTAGACAGAAAACAACGGGCAGAGTCGCTATTTTTCGTGATCGAGAGTCAGATCGCAAGGATCCTGACTATGATAGGAGTTATGATAGGTAATGTGATTAAGTTTGAGTTTTAGTTTTTACTGAATGCGCTATATTTTCAAGTTTTATAAGCTGTCGTAGCAGTGTATTTTAGATTAATGGAAGATTTACATGCATACCCCTCAATTGTTATGCATTCACATATCTAACACCTAAACATCAACATATATGCCAGTTTACCTATACATGAAAAGGCGTATTTCACTTCTTAAAAGTTAAAATAGTGGTATTTTTGATGTGATATGAATGATTTGGGTGGTATAAATTTAAAAAATGAAGTTTTGGTGTTAGATATGTAAATTCATTTGAATTTGGTGTTATGTATGTAAATGGCCCTAGATTTGTTTCTTGTATTTTAATTTTGACAATTGATTTGTAGATGTTGCGAGTGTAGTGCATGTTTGTGTGTTTGAACGCACATGTTTTGGTGCTCATTTTCACCTGAAGACTTTGTTTTTTCCTACATTTTTGATCGTAGAAGACTTTAACCGTCTTCATTGATTGATTCTTTAAGCGGCAGCTTGTTCTAATTTTATCTCTCTTTGTTATATTTGTTTTCCAGGTACATGCAAAGGTTTGACCCTGGGTTTGGATTTAATGGAGCACCTTACTCAATTCAGCCCTTATATGCGCCTGCAGTCAACTACAACTCTGAATTCCCTCAGCTTGGATCTATTCACAGGCCTCAAATATCCATTGAACACCAACCAAGACCAACCCCTCAACAACTGCGGGGACCTTGGCCGTCTGCATCATCGTCATCTGCCGTTAACTATGGCCCTCCGGAAGGCTTGATGGCGCAATATAACCCTAATAACGTTGGTGCTCACTCAACGCCATCTATCTTCTTACATTCCCCTCAGTTTTCTGTCCCTCCGCATCCAATGACTTTTCTACATGCTCCTGAGAAAGCTCAATATTCACAGGTTTGTTACTCATTTTTGTTTTTTTTCCCCTGATTTTAATGTTCAAAGTGATCATTGGTTTCTTATTATAAGTTTGGTAGCAACCAGGCTTGTTAGAAATTTAATGCTTGGATATTTGCTTGTCAACATGCACTTGAGCTTGAAATTACTTTTATTTTACCTGGGCTTGAAACAACTTTATTTTGCACTTATCAAAACATTGCTAAGTATTTTCAAATAGGAAAGCAATAGTAGTCCCTTGAATATTTACATGGGGCCATTTTAGTCCCCGAGTTCATAAAAAATGTCAAATCAGTACTCATACTGTTTTAATATGGACTGAAATTCCCAAGGAGGACTATTTTAATCTCCATTAGAAGAGTCTGAACTAAATTGACAGATTTATAGACTACGAGACTCTTAAAATGACAAGTCAGGAGATCATTTTGACGCTTTTCTTATTTTGGGAATCAACCTAGTGCAATTAAGAGCAAATGTCATCACTTAGGCTGAAAAAGGTTACTAACTTTAATCAGGTGTCTGCACCAGCAAGTTGAGGATCCGAGAGTGAGCTCATTTTTTAAGGATTATTAAGAGCGGTTGGTCCATTTTATATATAGGCTTTACAAATGACAATCAGTAAATATATTGTATTAAAGCTATTATCTTGCGAATAATCTAGTACTGGAGGATTCTAAAATCCAGCCTCAAGTATTAGGTGGTTGAATTGCATTTTCAAAATCAACTTGCACGTTTCTAGAACATTTGGTAAAAATGTTTTTGATAAGTTATACGACGAATTTTTATTTGTCATTTTCATATTTCGGTTTAATATATTAATTGAAAATTAAGCTGAACTATAGGAAATATTATTGTTTTCTAAATCTTTATTGAGAAATTTATTTGTAAGTAATAAATGTACCCCCTAGTTTGCTAGCTTTTTAGGCTATTTTCTATTCCTTCCTCTACTAAAGGGTGTAATTGGCCTAGCTGACTTGTGAGTTGGCCCGGGCTCAACTCGATTAGTGGCTTGTGAGATGAGCTCAATGAGCTAACCAACCAAGTTCAAGCCAACCCCGACTAGACTCATTTGCTTGTGAGCCGGTGTGTTTAAAAAGTAATTAATATAAAATATATTTAAAATTTATTAAATTTCAGGACTTTATCTTTAAATTATTGAAAAATTTTAAAAATGATAATTTGCATTTAATATCAAATGATTTCTTATTATTTATCTGCCGCGTGTTCAATCTATTTTCATTTTATCATTAGAGTATCCTGAAATAATTTTATTTTCTTCTTTAATAATAAATAAGTTAGCTCGAATTCGTAGAATTAAGCTAGAGTTTTGAGCTCAAACTCGATCGATTGATTAATCAAACTCAAGTTCAAGCCGAGGTTGAAACGAGCTCAACTTGGCTCATTAACACCCTTACCTCTACTACTTGATTTGCATGTTTTTTTTTTTTGGTTTAAATTGATTGAAAATCATATTTAGTCTATATTGCATCGCTAAGTTTGCATCTTCTGCAGTCTCATACACAGCAATCTGAAGCAAACTTTGGACTAGCCCGGCCCCGCTAAGGGGGCCTGGGCATGCCTGCACCTGCCAGCCTGAACTCAGCAGTCTCACTGATCATAGCGTGGCTGGCAGGAACATTGCAGGCATAAAGACCGGGATTAGCTGGAGCCATTCGATGCCAATTACTTAAAACAAATGAACTATTCCGGCTTTCTCGGCTTCTTCCGATGCAAGAACTGCATTGAGGAAAACTTTCAATTTAGTCCCTCCACAAACTGCAATTTTATTTGCCTTTGAATTAAGGGGGCTGAGACCGAATTCAGAACAGATACTGCTCAGATTTTGTAAATATTTTCTGAGGATGACAGTGGTTCGATTTTTTAGCCCAAATTCTTTTGTTTACTAAACTCTACCCTTCTTAATGACCGTAGTCGTCATCTTCTTCTTCTTTTTTTTGGCTGCAGTACTGGGCATTGTCATCGGACTCTTTCTGCAGAAGATGTGATGGCAAGTTACAGGTTTGCATTTTGTCGCTTTTGCAAAAGTAGTCTGGTTTTGTGCTTTTTGGCTAATTTTGTCATGGCCAAAATGTCCTCGTAAATAATTATGTGGTCTTTTTGTTTCCTCAATCAGATGATTAAGAAGTCCCTGTACACAATTTGTTGACATGAATTATTGTTTGTGTTATATAATGATGCCCGCGTGCTATGGCATGAAATATGCACTTCAAATCTGTAGGAGAATGCTCACATCCGATCATTCTTAAGGACCATTTTGGCTCTAATTTTTTATTCTATATATATATGCACCGCCTACCGTGACGTATTGGTTACCCCTGGGATCACAGGTTCAATCACGCCTATATGCGGGATCAAATTATTTGACACATGATGTTGGTCGGGAAGCTTGTCTAATAACCTCTTGCCAATTTTTTCAATATATATATATATATATATATATATATATATATATATATATATATATATATATATATATATATATATAATATTGACAAAAAACACTTCTCATGTCACTCTCCATGACATTAGATTATTCCCAAATCTCAAATCCCAAATCCACCATTTTCATTGATTGAACATCTCGAGTTCGCAGTGCCATTTCTTCTGTAAAGCAACGTTTTCAATCTTCTCTTCCTTGTTCCAGCCAAGTCAGGATATATTTTAGTGATATTTACGTACATATCGCATAATCTTTATGTATTTATATAGTCAAACACCTAAATTTGGGTTGTATTTAAATAACAGTTTAGTACATCAAAGCTTGATGTATTTTCTTTAGAAAAATTAATATAGGTGATTTTTTTTATATGATTTGAAGGTTTTAGTATTATGTAAATAAATATTACAATTTAATGTGAGTGAGCATGCAAATACATAAGCATTATGTGATTTGTATATAAATTGTCTAAAATTTTTTCATCCTTATGTTTTTTTTTTCTTAAACAGTCTCAAATATAGCCTTAAGAAATATGTTTTTTTTATGATTTATGATGTTTTGTTTGGTTTATGCATTGTTATGATGTTATCAATGAACTGTTAGCGTTGTATAATAAATGAGTAAAGTACCAAAATAGTTTGACCGTTAAGATGGGGCCTGATTTAATCCCGTAGTTTATAGTAGTGTCAAAATAGTTCTTAAAGTTTTTAAATTGGGGTTGAAATAGTCCTTATGGAGGACTACTGGAGCTCAATTTTTTAGTAGTTGGGGACTGTTTTGACACTTCTATGAACACTAGAATTAAAGTGGCTTCATGGAAATAGTTCGTGAATATTTCAGCACTTTACTCGAATGAATAAAACCTTTTATAATTGTGTTCATTTAGACAAAGAGTGGGTGCGTTTGCTAATGTTAATTTGATTTATTAGATCATAGTGTATATTTGTCTAGTAAGTATATGATTGAGCAATTTATGTAGTGTATCTTAATTTGATTTATTATGCATTTTTTTGAATTACTGTTTTAAGCATTCGGTTTGGTTGTAATTTTTTTTTTTTTGTTATAGTTGGTGGATGAAACTTTCACAGCTGCTCAATAACCATCAGCATTCTTATTCTTTAGTGCGATCCTTATGTAGTAGGGAAAAAAATAGTTTGTGATTGTCTTCCATGTTTCTTAACATGTTGGAAGTCTAACAATCGGTTTGTGAAACCATGCTATTAGACCTTCATGTACATAGTGTATAAGCTTGCCTAAGAATTCTTAAGCTTTTTCTTTCTAAAGATATGTTTGGGACAGTGGGGGCAATGGATGGTAGGGTGCCGAACCATATTTTTAGGACTTTGGCATAATTTTGTCTGCTTTTTCAAAAAATTCAGTTGAAAATTGTGCTCTATAACCTAACCTGATTGAATGCGGTGGCTACCAAAACGATTTGTTTAGAACTTTTGGAAAATTTTAAAATAAATTTGTAGTAACCATCGTAATTTTTTGAACAGTTTTTCAAACAATTGAAGCTACCCAAATAGACACGAAGTTGTTTCATCACCATTGCCTCATCCTTAAAAACTCATTTGTGGGCATTACCCTGTTCATATATTTGTTTAATCACGTGTGGGTCTGTCCATTTGGGAGTATTTTTTTTATTTTCATTTTTTATTTTATTTTGCATATATTTTTATTTAAAATAAAATATATTTGATACGGCATAGTTGTTTTAAAAAATATACGTTAACTCTTGAATATTTTTAATGTTTTTTAAAACTAAGTTAATTTGTATTAAAAAATGTGAAATGAACCGAGTTAGAAATACGTAAATAAATGTGTTTTAAATATTTAAAATAAAAAATGAAAGTAATTCTGAATAAGCCCATTGTAGTCTTCGTAGTATCATGTCCAAATTGTATTTTAATATCTTATCTAAATGTAAAATTCTAATAAAATTGATCCCAAATAAGTTTTTATTGAGCGTTTCTCTAGTTGTTTCTTACTCTCAACCAATATAAAGTAGAACCCAACTCCTATCTATCAGTCGGTGCAACTAGCCGCGTTTGGGGCAGCACATAGGCTCAGGTGGCGTTTTGAAAACGCTGCTCCGTTGGTTAAAGCGTTTGAAAAGCTTATTGTGAAACGATATTTTTGATTCCTTAATAAAGGGGGACGTAGATTTGATCTCGTAGCACGCATTTTGAATTTGATTTCGAAGGATTATTCCTCGTGCCCTTCTGCTCTCTGTTTTCTTCCTTGTCCCATGCCGCTGCTTTCGCTCTATTTAGGGGAACTTATCCACTGCAAAAGTCGCCACTCAGATCTCTCGCTGCAACATTGCCCAAGAATTGTCGCCATCCACCATATTTATTAGGTTAGCACACCTATTTTTTCTTCTTTCTTTTACTCCCAGTCCGTTGACAACCATCTAAATAAAAAATAAAATGGGAAGTTGGGGAGATTCCTTTGGCTAAAGCTACTTTTTTCCTTCTTGACAACTTGCCATCACATCGTTCTTCCCCAGTGCAAGTTCTGTAGCCACTGGGAAGGGTGATGTGCCATCTTGTATTTAAAATAAATTACAATTGGAGTTTATTGTTCTTTTGTGCTCAATCGCTTCCAGATTTTGGTTCTTTTCTATTTTTCTTTCTTCCATGGCAATGTCTTCTTCATAGCTCCGGTTGGATTTGGATGATGATTCCATGTGAATCAGCCACCCTCAAAATTTGCTTTCATACTAAACTTCCAAAAAAGAAGATTGCTCTTTTCTATTTGGGGTGAAGTTATTTGAGACCCAAGGAGTGGTTTGTAGGTTCAAAAGTTATGTTGAGTTTAATTGTCTTAATGCTTTGTAAGGCATCGTTCGAGTTGGGATTTCTTAAGAGGGAGAGCTTAATGATGAAGATATTCATACAAGAAGATGGTAAAAGAACATCTTTTAAGTTGACTTGTCATCTTCTTATCAAGTGGGCACATTGCAAGGTAGCTCTTTTTTCTTTTTCTTTCATAATTGTTGGCAATTTTTTTATGGTGTAGGATTAAAAGGTCTAACCAATGTGCCATGTAAACATGTTGTAAGGTGGATGGAATCTTAACTAATGCAACTTGACAAGGGATCCAGAGACTTTACACAAGTTCCTCAAGAAAGTAACTCAATTTAATATAAATATTCTATTGGTGGATTCAACGAGGAACAAGCGTTGCAAGCTGGGGATGAATCATGCTAGTTAAGAGGTTAGCCTGGCGATACAGGTGCTTTTAACCATATAATTGTTAGCTTGATAATTTTTGGTTGGGTTGGCTAGCCACGGCAGAAGCTACTACTTATGTTGGTAGAGCCGAGTAGCTAAAGTAAACCTAATAAAGTGCAATGGTATTGTACATAAGCTATGACTCTTAAGTCCAGAATTGTTATTTAGTCATTCATTTTCTTCTACTTGTTTCTTATTTGTGTATCTTATGATAATATTATTTTCATTTTAAAGAAAGATTAATAATGTGTTGAAAAAAGATAAGCTATGCATGTTCTGTAACAAACAACACTAATACATAGGGGCAGAATGATCATTTATTCAAAAACAGTTGTAAATCATTTATTTTTCAAACCCATAAATAAAACAGTCAGTCTGTTTTGGCTGCTTATCTGGATAAGCTGCAGCTGCCCCAAACAAGCCCTAAGTGAATAAATGTCTTATAATTGTTCAAAAAAAATCAATTAGGTATATATTTATATATATCTCTCTCTGCAATTCTTAAGTATTTAACACATTTAACATCTAAATCCTACGCTTTACATTTATACCACTTAAATCTTTCAAATCACATAAAAATATCACTATTTTAAAAGTAAAATACATGTTTACTTGCATGGATAAGGTGGCATATACGTAAAAATTGATGTTTAGATGTTAGATAATGTAAGTACATATGAATTGAGTGGTTTGTATGTAATTCCATATTGAATTTGATTTATTACTAGCATATCATTAAAGTTTTGAGATCTCATCTCATTTGAATGACAATTTTCTTGTCATGCTACTAAAAACTTTGTAATTTTGCCAAAAATTACAAAACTTTTGTAAAATTACAAATTTTTTGTTTTTATTTTGCATTCCATCACACAATGGGGATTTTCACTTCCATAATTTCGCAGGGATTAATGATAAATATGTATTTGCTTAAAAAAATTATTTTTATAATTCTAATATATATATATATATATATAAACATATTATGATGACAAATACGTTTTTTTCCTTTCTTTTAATATTAAATCACCTATATTGAAATTTATTTTTAAGTTTGGTTTGTTTAAAATTTAAATATTGTGGGAAATATGAAGTGCATTTCATAATTTTATTGGGCTCCTATTGCATTTATTTTTGTAAGTATAAAATTCATTTCATTTTTTTATATATTTTCAGAACGATTTTATATTAAAATAATTTATTTCAAACTAAAATAATTATGCATTTCAGATTTTTATATAATATGTTTGATGTAATCACCTTAATTATATATATTTATATTAAAATAATTGCTTTCTTTCTAAATTAATTAATATTTTGTATCTCTTAAATACAATTTATAAGGGTCCGTTTGGGGCAGTTTATTTGGTGCGGTGGCGTTTTAAAAACGCACATGACCTGTTTGGGTGAACTGCGTTTTAGCAGCTTATGCGTTTTCAAAACTCCGAGAACAGCGTTTTCACACTGAACTTATCTAGGTGCGGTGACAACTTTCTGACAACGGTCTGACTTTTTTGAAAAAATAAAAATTTGTAATAGCCACCTCACATAGCTTATCATCAGATTATTTTTAATCAATTTATGAGCAGATTATTCAATAAGATGCAACTGCCCCAGACATACCCTTAACCGTTTAATTAGAAAGTATAATGAATACTAATTACTTGCATGATTTATGTTTTTGGAAATATATAATTATTTCAGAAGAAACTATTTGATTTGATATTGACTAAATAGAAATTTATATAAAGTATAATGATATACAATTTATATAAATAATAGAAGAGACTATTTTAATATGCATTTAATTTATTTAATTTCCTAATCATTGTAATAACTTTATATGTTTTTTCCTAAAAAAATTAAAAGTCCTTAAAAATCAAAAAATAAAAAAAAGGAAAGACAAACTCCAAGAAAACCGGTTGGATGAAGGAAATTGGGGGGAAACGGAAATCCTTCGGAAAAAATTAACGAAGTTAAAAGGTTTGGAAGAAAAAATAAAAAAAAAAAGGAAAAAAAGAAAGAAATTAAAAATCAAAAGGAAAAGAAATTGGACACAGAAAATGCATCAGCATAAATCTCGAGGCAATCCGATGACATGATAAGAAATGAAGTCGAAAAGGCGAACCCGTCGAAAAACGAATTGGTCGTTCAGAAACTGGATCGGCTTGCACCAGCCAAAAATTATCTAAGACATTGTGTCATAGGCTTGAACCACCTTAATTGAGTTCTCCTCGCCTAAAGAGTAAACTATTTATTGGGTTGTGATGGAAGTAAACATATTTAATGCTTGGCTTGCTAACAATCACCAATTCCTATGCATTTATATATCTAGGACTTGAACTTTACAATTTTACTTTTGTACAACCATTTTTAACCTTTAAAAATTGAAATGCCCCTTTTCATCTATTGGTAAGAGGGCACATATGTAAAAATCGAGGTATAGGTGTTAGATATGTAAATACATAGGAATTGTGTGGATTCAGCCAAGTCGAGCCGAGTATGTCATAGTTCAGATTTGGCTCTGTATAATTATGAATTGTTCATGTTCGATTTAAGCTTGTGTCGAGTTTTCATATATTGGTTAAGCTTGACTTATGTAAACTTTTCAATATTTGAGCTTGATTTGTACTTGATTTGATCATGACAAGCGAATGAGTTTTTAAATGAGCTAATAAGAAGAGCTAAAAATTCAAACTATTATCTAGATTTTCATATAAAAAAAAATAAATAAATAATTTTACATACTTGATTGCATCTAGTGATTTATTGATTACAAACTTTGTAAAATTGAAAGTTAACTCATTAGTCATGATCATATGCAATAGAATCTCACGTATTTTAGCATGATCGTACTTCAAGTTGGCACCCAATTCTCACATTCATATGTAGGTGTTGGTTTTTCCACAATGATATGCACTTGTCATCTTCCTAGCTATTTTGGACAATTTTAGAGATTTTTTTTACTGAATTGTTGCACCATTATTATTTTTAACCTCTTTTTAATCGGGTAAGATTTATGAGCAGAGTCGAAATGAGAGATATACAAGAGACTAAAGTTTCAAAAATTTTTGCGCGTCACGATTTCATTGTTGCCTTTGATGCTTCCAAAGCCAAGCAACTCAAGGTGTGTTTCGGAGATATAGACGTGAAACTGTAAGATGCTAGATGGAAATAGAGGTTTGTGGGGATTTAAAGTTAATTTTAAGCGATATTATATACATACCGCATAAGTCTTATGTATTTTCTCATTTTAAACCTAAATTTTAGTGAAATAAATATATAATTAGTAATTATAAACTGATAAAATAATTATATAATTAAAAATTAATCTAAAAATATTATTTATATAATAATATATCACTATTAAATCTATAATAAAATAAACTTTAATTAAGTAAATTTATTTAAATAATATACCATGTATGGTAAGAGTTATCATCGAACATAATGAGTTTGTTCGTGAACATAAAATTCGACATATGTTCATACTTGGTTTAAACTTCAAATTTTTAATAATTGTTCGAGCTTGTCTGTTTATTAATTTGAGCGAACATGATGGAGTCTCAATTGGGTCAAGTTTGAGTTATTCATCGAGTGCACTAGCTCATTTACAACTCTTCGTGCAACATGTAAAACATATTTATCTAAATTAAAAAAGAAACAATAGAAATACTTGAAAAAAAAAAAAGTCAAAATTTTACTTTCCCTTTAGCTACATTTCTTTCCACGGAATGCGGCTTCTTCCGGCTACATTTCTTTCCACGGAATGCGGCTTCTTCCGGCATGAAACTAAAGGCGTCGTGCCGTGCCCTCTTCGTTGTTTGAACTCAGATTCTTCACCAGGTTCTCGACTTCTCCTCCTGCCGGATTCGACATTAGCGATTTCTAGGTACTCTCTCTCTCTCTCTCTCTAACAATCTTCAAATCTACGGTCTTCTAACCATCTCTTATATCCGTACATCTTTTCTGATTTTATACCAGTATGCATCTTTATGGGTCAAAGTAACTCTGGATGATAATCTGGTTGATAGTTTGTTGAGCTAAGCTAATTAGGTTTGCTCAGAGCAATGTATGCAGCTCTATCAAAAAACAATCATCGAGTGGCTTTCTACGGCTTCCTCGCAATGAATAGAAAGCGAGCTTGGATTTTATTGATATTATATTCATAAGTTGCATCATTGATTTGAACAAGTATGTTTTCAGCGTATGGATGAAGTTATGTGCGTAGTTGAAAGCAGACTTGGCATATATCTGGATTGACATTCATAGTCCTATGGAATTCATGCATTTTTCGGGAATCACATTGAATACAACAATCTATCAACTTTAGTGTATAAATTGAAGAATGTTCCTAATTAAGGACTGTATGATTGATATTTTGAAGAAAATCTTGTGAGGGGGTACTAGTATATTTAGAGGGCCATCACAAAGAGCAATTAAGTTGAAGGAAATTTTAATTAATGTTATTTTGGATTAAGTATAAGCGGGGGAGGGGATTCTCCATATCTCCACATAGGATGTATGGTATGAGCAAAGTTTATGATATTTTTTGCGCATGTGTGTGTATTGGATTGGGGATGGGGGGATTCTTTATTTTATCTTATGGTATCCCATAATATATGACATTAATGTTTGCATATTAATTTACTAGAAGTACTTTATTAATCTAATGTTAGACATCACTTTGGGAAAGGAGATTATGGGAGAGTAAGGTCTTTTTAGGGGAACAATAGACTGAAATAATGCTTTGGATTTAGCTCTAATAAATTTTCCAATCTATTAGTGTTCACTCCAATACGTTGTCCATCAGCTTTTGTTTTTTTACTTTCATGGTATCTCCATACATCAAAACAAAGGTTTATGGACATGATTAAAAAAAAAAAATCACTTCAATAATTAATTCATAGATTAAAATACCCTAGTCTAAATATAATTGAGTAGATCTATAAACCCTTACCATAGTAGAGGATACATACGTGCTTTTAGGCATATACATTAGTCGTTTAGGCTTGTGGAAGGTAGATACTTGAATATGACTATGAGGTAGCTACATTAGAATATGGGAAATTACATTGTTGGTACATTCATAGTGGTCAAGATATTTTTCCCTTTCTAGGGCTAAAAGGCCTTTTTCTTAAGTGAGGATAGTTGCAGTTTCATAGCACCGATCTTAATTTGAGGAGATGGGGACTCTTTGCTAGTACTATTTGAAACAAGGTTGCAGGGGAGAGATTTCAAGTTTGCTTATAGCTCATTGTTTTAATAGATATTTCTATTAAGTGATTTGTTACATGCTTCCCAACAACAACAACATCAAGCCTTTATCTCGCTATGTGCGGTCAGCTATATGAATCCTTTTTCTCCAATGCATCCTATTGAGTGTCATATTTTCATTTAATTCTAATAAATTAAGATAACTTTTTATACAATAAGCTTGAGTCTTTCTAGGTATACTTATGTCTTTCTTAACATAACGAATCTAAAGCATCTACTCTGCTAACTGGATTATCAGATGGTCGACGTTTAATGTGATCAAACCATCTAAGACGACTCTCTCTAATCTTATTCGCCACTAGAGCTACACCAGCACTATCATAGATATATTCATTTCGCATTTTGTCTCTAAGTGTCAAACCACTCATCCACATATGCATTCTCATTTCAACAACACTTAACTTTGTTTTATGCTTCTCTTTTAAAGGCCAACACTCTGCTCCATCGAGCGTTGTAGGTCTCACCATAATTTTATCAACTTTTCCTTAAGTCTAAGCGGTACTTATTTATCACACAATAGGCCCGATTCATTCCTCCACTTCAACCAACCAACTTGAATTCTACTAATAATATCTCCATCTATATCACCATCATTTTGAACAATAGACCCGAGATATCTAAAACGTTCCCACCTTTTAATGATTTGATCACCTCTCTTTACAATACTACCACTAGAGCTACTACTACTAAAATTACATTCCATTTATCAGTTTTATATCTACTCAAATAAAAGCCTTTGGAATCTAATGTAGACCTCCATAATTCAAGTTTTTTTGAATTCTTTCTCTAGTCTTATCCACAAGAAGGATATCATCAACAAAAAACATACACCAAAATACTTCCTCCTGTAAATGTCTAGCAAGAGCATCCATAACTAAAACAAAAAGATATGGGTTTAAAGCCAATCCCTGATGTTATCCAACTGAAATAAGAAAATACTTGGTCAATCCTCCTTTTGTTTGAATATGAGTAACGTCTCTAGTATACATATCTTTAATGACTTTAATATAAGTCATATCAACACATTTCTTCTCTAGAATTCTCCAAAGGATTTCTTTTGGAACCTTATCGTAAGATTTTTCTAAATCAATACAAATCATATGTAGATCCTCCTTACTCTCTCTATAATTATCCATCAAACCTCTCAATAAATATATAGCTTCCATAGTAGACCTTTCCGACATAAATCAAAATTAATTATGATAAATCTTTGTATACGTCTTAACCTCTATTCAATTATCCTCTCTCATAATTTTAAAATATGACACATTAACTTAATTCTTCTATAATTTACACACTCTTGTGCATCTCCTTTATTCTTAGACATGGAGGCCAAAATACTCTTCCTATACTCAGACTTCTTTTTTAGTTTTTAAACTAATATTAAAGAGTTTGGTACATGAAACTCCCAAATCTTGTAAATATTCCATAGTTCAATTGGGATATCATCGCGTCCTACTGATTTTCTACCATTGGTTTTCTTTAAAGCCTCATCAACTTCTTTTTTATTAATGCAACGATGAAATCAAAACTTATTATTATTATTAATGATATTAAGATCACTAAGGTCAATCGTATTTTCAAAAACTTCATTGAAAAGTTTATCGAAATAGCTCACTCACCTTTGTTGAATATCTTTCTTTAAGAAAATTATTTTTTGATTTTCATCTTTAATGCACTTCACTTGAATTAAATCTTTACATCTCTTTTTTTTTGTTTGGCTTGTTAATACATATATTTTCACCTTTTTATTATCTGATTTATTATATAGATCACTAAAAGAAGAGTCTTAAGAGTCACAAATCGTTCTATTAGACTCCCTATAAATCACCTTATATTTTTTCCTAGTTTTCTAAGCTTTTACATTTAAACTAATTTTTATAACACTACTTGTATTTTATTTTTTCTTGTACATTATTATTCCACCACAAACTATTTTTATTTATAAAAAATTTAACTTTTATTTATCTAAGTACATCTTTTGTCACTTGTTTAATAGTGTTTGTTACTTTATCTCATATAACCATTAGCTTCTTCATGTACAACTCATCTTAAAATTTAGAACTAATACTCGATGTTGAGTACTTAAATTTTCACTTAAGAAAGACCTTACAATTTTGACATTCTCGACATCCTCTTTTTTTCATAAGAAAATAATAAATTTGTGTTTTATTAGATCAATTCTTATACCTAATAATATGTTCGTCTTTTTATTAAATAAAATTTTAACAAAAAAAATCACATTGATGCGCTCCTAGCGTGTGTTGTTTTATGACAATTTAATTCCCCTGAGACGGTGCCAAAAGCTTGACCCGACCCGATTTTGCTTAGTAATTTAACGTTCAAAAGATGGTAAAAAACTTGACCCAGTTTATAATTAGCTTATAATATGAAAAATTGAAATGTTATAAAATATAGCAAACAGTTCACACACTATGAGTTCTAAGCAAGTGCACGTATCACTTCAAGTAATATAGTACTTTCTAATTAAACTTCGAATATCGATCCCACGAGGAAGCAAGGAAAGATGTCCATAGTCAAATTTCAGTCTACTACTATTAATCTTTAGTTTGGAATGTCGATTAAAATTGTGTTTTATCCAGCAACTACTCCTAAATGTGAATGTTAAATGTAAAAATAGTAACTATTCATAAATGCAAATATTAATTTTAAAGATAACATTTTCTGGATGAGTTAGTTTGAAGAATTTAAGATATTAAAAGCTATTCTTCTTATGTAGCGAATTTGATAATGTAAATGAATGAGATTGTGCCAAATATGAGCAATTTTAATCTTCTACCCTGATTCAGTGTTATAGAAAATCATTGACTAATCTCAAGTTTAGTCCCTAAATCTGTGGTTAGGCTGGGAGGATACTGACTCTCACTTTATAGCTCCTACTTCCCTTACCCTAAAGGCAAACGCTCGCTTTAGTTCTTAAAATCTAAGGACAAAT
>NEWO01000269.1:786751-817045 GCA_003013225.1 Phalaenopsis aphrodite
TTTATTTGCACTCAACCCCCATGAAATTCACCATCCATGAAATTTGAATGTGGTTCCACTCTGTTGAGAATTACATAATCTTGTCGAGTCTTAATGTAACTACAACGAATTTTAACACTACAACAGACCCTTATTGTAATGTAAATGTAGTGCAAGTAATAATCATCACATTTATTATTAGAGCTTTTTCATGCATGCATCCCAATATCCTAAACATGAATCCTACTCATTGCAAAAGAAAAGTAAAAAGAAAATAACGACATAATATTCTCATACCACTATTTCCAAAAGTGAAGAAAGAGTAAGAGAAATACATCACAAAATACGAAGAAAACACAACGAAAAACTTCACTAAATCAAAATAAATTCACTAGATAAGTGTTTACAAAATCATAAGATAATGAAGAACACAATACTTAGTTTCCCGTAAAAGAAAGATGAAAATCTCTCTCACAAAGTCTTCCGCTGATCCATGCAATGTTAGAACATTCCCTTACAGATTCTCTCAAATTCCCCTCACCAATCTCTCCAAAAAAGTAGAAATTTACATTTTTACTCATATTCTAAGATCTATAAATATTCTCCACATTTTTTCACTCACACACACCACTTTTTCTACATAAAAACACTCTATTATACTGTAGGGACGAATTTCTCATGAGATGTCTCAAGCAACCTTCCAAAAAGCATCCAAATACATTGAATCTTCTAGAAATTCGCCTAGCATAGCGTCCAAATCGGTTTTGTTGCGCCATTTTCACATCATCGTCGGTGCCATTTTTACATCATTTTCTACACTCTGGCGCTTTTGGCGCCGTCGTTGCCCACTCTGTGCAGCTCCACAATTTTGCTTCGTTTGGTTCCATTTTAGCTCCGTTTTGCCCCGTTTCAGTTGCGTTGCGTTCCTAACAGATAGACCTACGAAATAAACATAAAAACAATCTTTCTTTAAAGTGTAATTTCATTCAAAAATGCGTGAGAAGTGTAAAAGAGATTAAGTATAGACAGACATATTGAAATGTGCCATGATAAAATTTTCTTTCTTGCTCGTTTTTGCTCCAAATTACACGGTTTTTGCTTCTTCCAAAATTCCATTTCTTGTCCCTGAAACTAAAAATATGCAAAATACCTTCATTTAAAGTATAATATCATTAAAAATCATTAAAAGTGAGCATAAAATATATATGAAAAAGTAGTCATTTTTTAGGCGTATCACACATAATAAAGTAAAATCCAATATGATTGTATCTTCTTCATTAATCATTCAAAAACCGTAGTCTTCATGAATATTTCTAAAATTTTCTACCACTCTATCAACTTGTTCGTTTAAAGCTCTTTCCGTAAAAAGTCTTTCTTTAAGAGGTATCATTTGTATTGATTCTCCTAAGTCATTCCATTTTTTTTTTCAACTTATATCTAAAACTAATTGAAGAGTATAAGTATTTATAACATTAAAAATTTTAGTATCAACAACAATCTTTAGAGTTATAATTCTATCTCTAATTCTATTAATTTTTACAATATTATCTTTCAAACTCTTATCTATAATTACAGTTGCACAATTTCTAGTGCTACTCCTACCTGAATATTAACATTTAAAACCTAAGCTATCAATCTTCTTATCATTTTCTCCAACCTATTTAGTTTCTTGAATACATAAGATAATTATCTTCCTATGAACTATAATATTTGTTAATTTCATTAATTTACCAGTGAGAGCATCTATATTCCAAAATCCTATCCTAATATTAGTTTTATGGACTAAATATTTTTTCTGCATCATTTTGTAATGTGAGAACCTATGCTTATTTAACACTACACCCTGGTGCCGGTGTAGTGGCCCTTGCACACTTTTTTACTGTATTCATGCTATACTGTCGACTACCTAACGCAACCGTCAATTTTTTGCATCTGGGGCTTGAGACCGGACAATGATAGTGTTAAAATTAAGTTTTCCACTCTAAAAAAATCTTTAAAGTTAAGCTAGAGACTGATTATTTTTAATACTTTAGTGTGAATAGTCCTTGATTTCAAGCATTGAAGCTACCTCTATGTAGTATCCTTTGTTCATTATACTAGTTGAGTTGAAGGATAAACGTTGCAATATCAGATTAAGTCTAATGTTTGATTAGTTAATTTTTTTTAGGATATTTGACTCATAAATCCTATTCAAGATAATTCCTTGCATTGTGTTACTTCTATATAACTTTGATGGTATTCTTTGACCATTAATAAGTTTGAGCTATAGATTGCAGGATCACATTAAACTCAAAGATTAGTAATTCTTTATATTGTGGATATTTGGTACATTTCCATTCAATGTCTTCAAAGATGAGTTGGGCGGTGCTCATGCAAGGTTAGGCAATGCTCCAATGCCTCAAACATCACCCAAGTAGATGCCATCAATAAGCCACCACTTAGACAAGTGCTTGTGTGTCAGGCACTTAACAACTTGGCGCTCATCTATGTGATACAACTTCTTTATTATTTTATTAATGCTCGCATAGTCATATTATAGGATAAAACTTTTATTAAAATAATAATTTGTAATAAGACTTCTAAGAGATCCAAAAGCTTATCTTGATAATACTTTACAGACAACAATTGTAAGGTTCATATAGTTCAAAGAAAAAAAAGTTAAAATTTTTAAATACATTAGGAACCAAAATTAAAACCATTATATTAGTTGATTCTTTAAAGATTATATTGTTAGACATATCATCAGGAGTTGCATTATCACTTTTTTGATTGGTTTATTGACTTTGATATATATAATTTGTTAAGTTTCCGATTCAAGGATATACACGACTTCTTATTGAAGTTTAAGTTCATATATGATGTTTGGCTCAATTTCAATTAAAGTTTAGAAATGATCTTATGGTCAAAACCCTTTTCAACTTTAGGTCATCTCTTTCTCAATTTCATCATCTTATTTCAGTGTAGATTTCAGTGCAATTTTGAATATAACAAAATTGGATGTAGAGCCATATTATAACCATATATCATGTTGTACTTATAATATACAATTTAAAATTCATTCATTAACTATTATTTAATAGAATCAACTATTGTCATATGTGATCTTTGTGCTGGTGTGGATTTGACAGGAATTAGTGGTGATGCTAATGATTCTTGTTAGACATATTGGACAAAGGTGCAAGGTCCTAAAATGATTGTTGTAATATTCTAAACCTCTATAGTTTTGTCTAAAGTTACATCAAATAGATTTGGAGAATTATAGCTCAATTCAAGTTTAATTTCTTTTCTAAAACTTTAATGAAATAAAAAAAGATAAACAAAGTGATCTAAAGGAAAATAATATTTGGCAGTAGTCTATCAAAGTACGCCATAGTTACCTTTCTTAAGGTTTTATATTAATAATGCAATTGGTTTTCTTAGTCGTTGAAACAACAGTATTTATACTTTGCCCCATATTTAGGAAGATTTATATACATACCACTCAATTTGTATGTATTTACATATCTAACAGTCTTTCCTTATGCATGAAAAATGTGCATTTCCATTTTTTTAACAGTTAAAAAATTGGTATTTTTTATATGATATGAAATATTTGTGTGATATAAATGTAATAACTAAAGTTTAGGTGTTAGATATGTAAAAAAATAGGAATTGGGTGGTATGTATGTAAAGTCCCCCTTATTTTTATTTTAAGCTATCCATCCAATTTCAAAATACCTTCGGATTATGCCTCCCAACTAGTTGCTTGATTTTTACATGCCCATCTTATACTTATAAATTCTTCATTTTATAATTTAAAAATATAATATAAATAGTTGCCCCTTATCTCCAACATTATTTTTTATCGTCTCCTGCAAGTTTTGATTTCTTGTTCTCAATCACTATTATTCACCATGAGATTGATGACATTTACATCATTTTGTTGTCCAATTTCTTAGTCTTCTTAAGAAAAATTTTTATTTACAGGATAAATACGGATCCCATATATTTTTATTGATTATAAGTAGGGTATAACTGTATAGGGTGATTTCTAAACTAAAGAAGCTTGCTTCCTGCAGAAAACAGTTTAAAGCAGGGCATATGAGTGTTGACCTCATTTTCGATGAGGTCTAATTTTTTCTCTTAGAATCTAGTATCTAGCCTTAGAACTTTCCTATTGACTATCTTAGAGGACTAGTGATGGGAACCATCCTTTTAGAAACAAACCACCTCGTGACTCTTTTTGCGAGACTTCATATGAGTGGTCCCAAGAATTCAACTCTTAGTTGCAAGAGCTAAGGACCAGCATGTGGAGGCCCAAAAAGAGTTTCCCTAGGGTTTAAAAGTCTTAGGACATCCATTATAACTTTCGCACATTCACGCACGCAAATGTCACAATTCACATATTCGAGCAGACAAATATCATAATTTGTGTCACTTACACCTGTAAAAGCTTCACAATTATTTGAAACGTAAATCAATTTTTGAAACAATCGATTATGGGCCAAAATTTAAAGAAAATTGAATTTAATGCATTTTTGGCTCGATTGTCGACGAAGATGTCCGAACAACCCCGGATGACAGAGCAGATTGCGCCGACGCGTCCGGAACATTGATTTTACCCAGGGAAGATATCCACTTTGCTAGGGTTCCGAGCATAAATAAACCGCACGCTAATTAATATACTTAAATAATATAATATAATATAATAAAATAAAAAAATAATAAATCCTTATTTTAAATCCTATTTCACCTAAACCGCGCATGCAGCCTCCCCTCCCTTCTACCCAGTCGCGGCCCCATCGAAGCCCTGGCTCGCCCCCCTCTCTTCCAATTCTCTAGCCCTAGCAGGTGGCTGAGCCCGATCCCTTTCTCTCCCACGGTCGGCCGCACCTGGCCGACCCTTCCTCTCACCTAGTCCGCTTGCTCCCTTTCTCCCTAAATGCTCCCCCTCCCATCCCATCTCCTTCCTTGCCTATAAAATCCCTACCTAGGCTAAGTTCTTTGGTTGGTGGAATATTGGAAAGGCGGAGGTGCTGGAAATCGTTTCTGGATTAGTGTGTTTGCTGCTCTTGGGTTTCTGTTACTCTTCTTCTTCCCCTTTCTTTAAGCTAGGCAAGGTATGTGTGGCTTATCTTCCTCTTTAAGTTAATGATTTCTCTCTTCTTTTTGTAGCTGGAGCTTTATTTTATTTTTCCTTAGCTACCTGTCACTGTTGTTTGCTGGTTGGATTTGTTCTAGACCTATTGCTTCTCTTGGCCAAGTAAAAAAAAAAAAAAAGAAAAGAAAAAAAAAGAGAGAGGAAGGGAAAGAAAGAAAGGAGTGTTGGGTGGAATGTATGCTTGCATAATCTTACATATAGAATGATGTTTTGGAGTTGCCTTTGCCCCCTTACTTGCCCCCTTACTTGCCCCTTATATCATTGATTTTGCTGGAATATATTTAAATGTGGCAGAAATTCTATGTTGACATGTTTAGAAATATGTTTTGGGGTTGCCTTTGCTCCTTACTTGCCCCTTTACTTCGCTGTTCTTGCTGGAACATATTTAAGTATGACGAAGTTCATCTTGGCATGTTTAGGGTGATGTTTTGGGGCCACTTTTGCTTCTTACCTGCCCTCTATTTCACGGTTTTATTAATATACATGGTTGAATGTACGGGAAACTCTGTAGTAGCATGCTTAGGGCATTATTTTGGATCCTTTTAAAATGCATCTCTTAGTGTTGTTTATGGCCTGTTGTGGATGCTTCCTTCCCTTACACGTGGCTATAGTTGTTTCCTGTTATTGGGATTTTGCCTCTCTTCCCCCTCTATCTGTTACCTCAATTTGGGAATTGTTGGTGTCTTCCTTTGGTCATTTAGGAGACTATCCCATTGTTGTCCTCATTTGGTACTTCCTGTTAACTTTGGGAAGAGGCTTAAGTGTTGACATTTTTTTTTGTTTCTTCTTGAAATGTGGGTATGTTAGAGGTTTTAAACTAGCTTTTGGAAATAATTTTACTTGCAGTTTTGAGGGTTGTTCATTTATTATTTTTCTATTTCAAATGGATCAATCCCTCCTCTCTCTCATACAATTTTTCTTCTTTTCTTTTCTTGCTTCTTGGTTTGATTTAGGCACTTTTGTTTGAAACATAAGCGCTCATATATAGCCGTCGCTATATATGAACCATCAAGCAAGACTGTAAGTTGAATGGTTACGAGATTTGAGGACAATGATGAAAAAGACATCTAAGTATGTATGAGAAGTTCTAACACAATCATAACCTAGTGACTTTAAGGAAATGAAGGATTGACAGTACCTCCTCTCTAATACTTAGTAAAAAGTTACCCCTTGATTTTATAGACAGTTGGAAGTTCCAGCCTGACAATATGACCGACTCATTCACTTTCTAAGGTATGAAAATTTCTTTAAATATAAAAATATATATATACATTCATAATTAGTTAAAAAAAAAATCTTTTAATTGCATGACAAATAGAAATCTCTTTTGAGAAATGAAATCTTTTTTTAATATATATATATATATATATATATATATATATATATATATATATATATATATATATATATATATATATATTTGAAAATTCAAGGGTTAGTCGTATGAACCAGGGTAGGAATTATCCTTTTTTGTGACTGTTAGGCCAACTTCCTTTTACTTAGTGTTGGATCAGACATACATGACTCCACCCCGATCTGAATGCTTATGGTTTCCTTCGATGTTTCGTGCATATCCTACGATTTTCTTTGAATTTTCGTGGATCACTTGTAATTTTCATCGAGTTTTCTGTGTGATACGTTGTCATTTGTTCTTCTTACATAAACGCACGATTGTCTTGCCTGTTAAATCTTCTGTTATACTCGTTCATTTTTATATGCAATGCAAACTTTTGTAGCGGCGACAAAGACCTCCAGGTACTCATGTTTATTTTATTTATTGCATTTTACTGACTTTTTTCTTTTACAATAATTTTATATTTATTTATTTTATACTGCATTTCTTTACCACGCTATTATGGTTCCTTTATTCTTATACTTGCTTATTAAGTTCACAAAACCTTTAAGATAAAAAAAAATGAAAAAACAAACAGTTGCCTAGTTTAGGAGATACACAACATTAAGTCACCAACTTAACAATATTGCACGCTCACATATAAGACACTAAACTTGAAACTGCTACTGCATGGGGCTTGGAGTAAACATTATAGGCAACACGATGAGGATGCGAGCAAAGGACTTCTGCAGAAGAATCAAAACTACAACAGATCCACATCAGCTAAACCTTCTTCTAGAATAAATAACACAACTCATTGGACTTCGAGGTGGTCTGCTTAGTGCAACATAAATCCTCATCTCATCTTTTAGGCTTTTGTATAATTCTGTTGTGTAATATAAGTTCTAACATCTTTTAGGATTTCGAGGTTGCCATGCCGTATGACGTAAACACTTCTATCTTCCCAGGCTTGCACGATTGGATATCGTTCAAGTGTAAGCCATAAATAATAAAATTGGCAGGATTGAAACACTAAATAATATCATTTCAAAGTCATAAAGTCAAACACTAGGATAGTTGGGAAGTCACCGTGGCTTTCCTCGAATCTGTGACATCTCATACTTTTCGTTCCTCTGGACTTTTAAAATAATTGTTCTTCTTTGAGTCATTCTCTTTTGATTTTCCTATGTCCAACCTTGGAAACCTAAACTTTGAAAATATTGATGATAGAATCACTGATCTTAATCGAGAGTTTTCTTAAGTGACCCAAATTATTTAAGATATAATTAACTATATGAGATTGCCTCTAAAGGGAACAAAGAACCCACGTAAAATAAATCTTATCTAATTTTTATATTAGGATGGGAAACTTGTTGGCCACACATAAAAATATTTCACAGATCAAACAAATGTTACACACTTTAGTTCAGGTGGTTAAGCTTATTACAAGTGATATGTTTGTCATTTAGGATAATTTATTACTTGTTGTATCACACTCAACTATCTAAACTATCGAATATGTGAGATTTATTTGATCTCATTTGTTTCAAAATTAAAATATTATTTTCAAAAATCAAAATCACCTATATATTTATTAAAACTATTTTCAAATCTAAAATATTTTCGAATTAACGGCCGACAATGAGCCAAAGCAAAGTCATGTTGGTATCAAAATTAGTTTAGTTAACCTATTTTAGCGAGGAAAGTGAAATTAATATGCAATTAAATCATTAATTTAGATCCTGTTGCCTTTTTCTCGGTTGATTTGTCCGTACCCTACCAGAGAAATGCAGATTACTGTTAACATATCTTAAAAAAGTCACAATTTTGAACAAGGAAAGAAATCAACTAGTATATGTGGAGCAATGTTACTGTGTGAGAGATTTTCTTAATATTAGCAAACATAAAAATTTCGGGATTATTAATATATATAATAGCTATGAGTTTTAAATTATTAATTATGTTTACCGATTTTGACTTTGGTAATATTTTTATTTGGCGAAAAAGTTAGGAACTGCCACATTTTTTCATCAGGATTGCATGACGAATGATTAAAATTACAAGTATTAAGATATTTGTATAATAAGTACAATACACTTCTTTTGTAGTTCAAATTTACAAACTCATTTTTTTTCCTAAAGATATAATTATATTGACTAATATTTTTTGATAAAATATCCTTCTACTTTGATCATTTTGTTACCCTCTTGGCCCAATAATTCACCGAGGGCCTTTGAAGCAATTTCTTTTTTTCTTTTTATCATCGACATGGTGTTATCACTATTTTCTTTTGTGGATTTACATTTTCCATGCAATTTACGCCATTTGTGTCCTGTATATTTTCTTTACCTTTACCCTTAGGAATTACATGCTCGTTAAGCAGTTTTGATTGAGTAGGTATTTTAATGTGAAAAGTGATAATGTTATATAAAAAAAATCTCAATTCTTTCATGCTGGTGGATATTGTCTTGTAAATACTCAAATGCCAACCTTTTTTGTTTATATTTTCTGCTATTTTACACATGTTTTGCAGGCTTGTCATATATCTGGGAGGACTTATTGGATACTAATACAATTTATTTTTTATAACTGCATAACGAAAGATCGCAATGGATGACAAGGATACAGTTGACTTCACCTTTTGCAAGGTAAGTTGAGTTCTACGAACTATTATGTATAGGATATTTTTATTGTTCTTTTAATTCTATATGGTTGATTCTAGGTGAGAACAATGACTCTCCGTCACGGAAGACATAATCTGTATTGTCTTGAACCTGCGATACCTTTTTTCTCTGTCAAAACCTTTTCATTTTGATACTATATATTGGCCAAATTTATTGGTATGCAAATAAAAATAATTAATAAAGTGATTTGCCAATGGCTTTCTTTGTTTTTTTAGTCCTATGAATAATGGCCGCCCATTATGCAGTGTATATAAAAGAGAGTGGATGACAAAGTCTTATTTTTTTCTTAATCAGAGAAGAATTTTCTGGCGTTTAAGAAAATTTTAGCAAAAGTGAACCACAATTACTCTTATAACTTATGTTAGTCAAACTTTTGAGTATCTATGAAAAGTTAATAAAACACTAATTGATATGAACTTGTCGTTTCTCTTATTCTTAAGTGTCAGGATCGTTTATTCTGGATGAATATAAAAATTCGGGCACTAGCACATTTTTCTTTTTAATGAGTTGAATATAAGCAAGGAAGATTTACATACAAACCGCTCAATACCTATATATTTACATATCCGACATTCAAACTTCCATTTTTACATAAATGCTACCTTTTCTATGCTTGAAAAGGTGTCTTTTCTATTTCAAAGTTAAAATGATGATAATTTTTTATGTGATTTGAAAGATTTGGGTGTTACCTGTAAATAACTTAGAGTTGGGTGGTATGTATGTAAATGCCCCTATAAGCAATTTTTATGAATGCATGGTCTTAGTGATACTGGAGTTAACCCAAACCATGACACAAAAATATGAATATTATTGCTGACTTAATTAAGGTTACAATGAAGACTCAAAATAAAAGAAGATAATAACACAAAACAAAGGTGTTGGACACATATGTGTTTCTGAATCCATCTTGCTTAGTCCTTCAATCAAACTACTAAGGTCTTTCTATTAAGAAGTGACTGACATCCATTGGGACCACGTCACACCACACCTGGTCCTGGAGCTGGCCTCTGATCAAAAACTCTGTTGGTCCTGGAGCTGGCCTCTGATCAAAAACTCTGTTAGGCATCTCCGGTTGATGCTGGCCCAATTCTTCTTTTTTAGCCACGTTAGTGAATATGGCTGGGAATGCCTCTGTGTCACTAGCCACAAATTTTCTACCATCTGAGTTGATACCATGTTCTTGCTGCTACACCATCGATGATAAGACTGCATACCTGTCCGTTTACTGTGCAGCAGGTGTAGAAAATATTTTGGAGAAGCTAAAGTGGATCACTCATGTCTTCAACCTGCATAATCCGTCGAATCACAAGTGCTTCTACCTCATCGGGTCGAAGTTGATATAACTCACCTTGTTCCTGAGCTTTCTGCTTCTCGCCAATCTCTTTCTTGGCGCCTTGCTCAGTAAAAGATACAACATTGTTCTTCGGGCAGCTGGAGGCTATGTGCCCAATCTCATGGCATTTAAAGCATTTTCTGGCAGGTACTATTGTTGGCTTCTTCTCATTGGGAGTGGCTTTGTCTGTATATGAACTAATTTTCTCAACTCCCCGCGGCGTGCTCCTGATGGTGCCCCCAATTGTGTGATTGCTTGGTTGGTGGTGGTTGTTTGCTCTGCTTTTGCTGCCTCTCCACCTTTAATGCAAACCCCCCAAGATATTTATCTATTGTATTCTTCTCTGGCTCCGTCATCTTGTACTTTAGCTGTAAGTGATCAAATTGACTTGTGAACTCTACTGAAAAGTTCCTCTCCTGTAAGTTTTGGAGTTTCGGGAACATATCTTGGAGATTGTGGGGTGAGAGGTACTTATGCATTGCTTTCTTCATCTTCTTTCATCTTGTAATCTTCTCACTGTCTTATCTTTTCCTCGGCCTCCGCACATTCTCCCACAATAAGGAAGTGCTCTTCTTCAGTTTGATGGCGGCTGGCTTGACCCGTCTATCGTCTGACAACTTATACTCAAATATTCGCTCAACAGATTGTAGCCAATCTAGGAATTCATCGGGATCCATGCCTCCTTCAAACTCGAGTAAGTCCACCTTGACTCCGCAGTCTTTGTTTCCTCCAAATGACATCTTCTCTCGTAAATTCTCCCTCTAGGAATTCATTGGGTTGCTATATAAGATTTTAATTTTACAATTCTCTATTTCATATAGCAAATCCAATAAAAAGTATTTAGCTGAGTATTCTTTTATGTCAATCTTTGCATATATATATATATATATGTTTATATATTTTTTTAAAAAGGCCAAGGGATAATATATTAAAATGGAAAAGATACAGATAGGTTATACGAGAGGGCCCAAAAAAGACACTCTACCCACATGGTACAACACACAAAAATCTCAAAAAAAGAAAAGATACATGTAAGACCAAAAACCAAAACCACCAAAACGCGTAAAAAATTAGGAACAAGCTAATTTAGTCATGTCTTTCCCTCTAGTTCTAGAAAGGAAGCCAGCTAACAAATTGGTGAGTTGTGTGTCATTACCCGAAGTAACCAGTGTATCATCTATTAGATTCATGAGCTCAAGTAGATCTATATTCTTATTCTTTCTCCTGGATGTGTAAATATGTCATTCCTCATTCGAAGACTGACTCATCTGATCAGTGTGTTGGTCAACAGATTGTCGGGCATGTATAAGCTGATGATTCACTTGTGCCTAACAAATAGTAATGACTTGCTCATTCAGATGAGGTGGTAGAACCACACTAGAACAATTGCCAACCGTCGTAACTGCAATAGGTTCTAGTGTATGTGAAGTATGAATTATCGCCTCTGCACCAAACACTTCCTGAAGATGAGGAGCTACAAGACTCTCCTGATTATCAGTCCAAACATTATCCTTTGTAGGTCAGAAACCTTGAGTATTGTTTTCAATAAGGTTTGAATGTGTAGGTTGCCCAACAGAGCCATCCGACAACACATCAATCACAGAAACAAAAACATTATTGTTAGGGGGTCCCCAGGGGCAGTTAAATCATACATCAATTCCTATTTTGTGGTAATTTCTTCCACAAGTGGAGTAGATGTGTCCAGAGCAGTGGTGTTAGACCCATCCTTATGAACTTCAACTTTAGATTTCAAGTTAGGATGGAGCCTATGATATTTGTCAAGGGTATGCCCAAACATTTTACAGTGAATACAATAAAAAGGTCTATGTTTCATGACAATTTATTGTCAATATCTATTATGCGCTGTGTNATATATATATATATATATATATATATATATATGTTTATATTTTTTTTTAAAAAAGCCAAGGGCTAATATATTAAAATGGAAAAGATACAGATAGGTTATACGAGAGGGCCCAAAAAAGACACCCTACCCACATGGTACAACACACAAAAATCTCAAAAAAAGAAAAGATACATGTAAGACCAAAAACTAAAACCACCAAAACTCGTAAAAAGTTAAGAACGACCCAATTTAGTCATGCCTTTGCCTCTAGTTCTAGAAAGGGAGCCAACTAACAAATTGGTGAGTTGCGTGTCATTACCTGAAGTAACCAGTGTATCATCTATTAGATTCCCAAGCTCAAGTAGATCTATATTCTTATTCTTTCTCCTGGATGTGTAAATATGTCATTCCTCATTCGAAGACTGACTCATCTGATTAGTGTGTTGGTTAACAGATTGTCGGGCTTGTATAAGCTGATGAGTCACTTGTGCCTAACAAATAGTAATGACTTGCTTATTCGGATGAGGTGGTAGAACCGCACTAGAACGATTGCCAACCGTCGTAACTACAATAGGTTCTAGTGTATGTGAAGTATGAATTATCGCCTCTGCATCAAATACTTCTTAAAGATGAGCAGCTGCAAGACTCTCCTGATTATCGGTCCAAACATTATTCTTTGTAGGTAAGGAACATTGAGTATTGTTTTCAATAAGGTTTGAATGTGTTGGTTGCCCAGCAGAGCCATCCGACAACACTTCAATCGCAGAAACAAAAACAATATTGTTAGGGGGGTCCCCAGGGGCAGTTAAATCATACATCAATTCCTATCTTGTGGTAATTTCTTCCACAAGTGGAGTAGATGTGTCCAGAGCAGTGGTGTTAGACCCATCCCTATGAACTTCAGCTTTAGATTTCAAGTTAGGATGGAGCCTATGATATTTGTCAAGGGTATGCCCAAACATTTTACAGTGGATATAATAAAAAGGTCTATGTTTCATGACAATTTATTGTCAATATCCATTATGTGCTGTGTCCTGCCAGACTTCTGTAATATCATGTGAAGTGATATCTCTTTCCACAATATTCTGATAACAGAATGCCTGGTTAGATTAAAGGTGGGTAGATCTATCTTCATAGGATCCCAATAGAGTAGAGTACCTGATGATTAAAAAAATGTAGCTTGAGACTAGGTAAACTAAATCATACTGGTCAGTGGGTACAATAAAAAGGTCTATGTTCCATGACAATTTGTTGTCAATATCCATTATGTGTTGTGTCCAGCCAGATTTCTATAATATCAGGTGAAGTTGTATCCATTTCCACAAGTATTCTAACAGAAGGCCTGGTTAGATTAAATGTGGGTAGATCTAGCTTCATAAGATCCCCAAATATGATCCCAACAGAGTAGAGTACTTGATGATTAAAAAAATGCATCTTGAGATTAGGTAAACTAAACCATACTGGTACAACGTGAGGTTCATGGTTTGCGTCAAAATCACGAGACCACTTGAGTAACTTCATTGACTTTTCTGCAATGTTAAGATATTTTTTAGAGAAAATCCCAGCGTAGCCTTGAGCTATGGTTAACTGAATCAACACGTCTCCCATTGAAGGACTCACTTTCGACTTGCCTACTAGTTTGAGATCATCAAATTTCTTTCTGACAACTTCCATAGGTGGGTTCCCCCATCGAAATTTTTCAATAAGAGCGAACTTGCATTTCTCAATCAAGGTTGAAATTTCTAAATAAGAGAAAAGAGTGTTGTTTTCTCACATTTTCTACTTGACTTCTTAACAAAAGGGCGCACGCACACACACACACACACACATTTCTAAATAAGATGGAAATCTTCAATGTTCATTGGTTTGACCAGAGTTGAACCGAATGACGTAATAAATATAAAAATTAATTAAATTTGATTTAAATAATACAATAATAATTTAATAATATAAATATAAATAAATAATAAATTCTTTTTGAGTACATCTACAACATAGCCATCAAGCTCTCTCCATATGTGCAGCTAGCCCTATTCCCAAAAAAAAATTCTTAATAATAAAAAAAGTGTGTGTGTAGGGGGGGGGGGGTGTTGCCCGATAAACTTTCTTATAAAAGCATTTACTATTTATTCTATTGCATAGGCACTAATGCCCTTAACACCAAATTAGAAAAACTACTCTTACTTATTGTAATGATGAGGCTCTCTCCTCCTCCTCTCTCTCTCTCTCTCTCTCTCTCTCTCTCTCTCTCTCTCTCTCATTCTCTCTTCCCAAGTCCCCATCTTCTCGTTGTCTCTTCCCAAGCCCGGTTCTCCTGTTTGTCTATTGAAATGGCGGTTCGACCTCTTCTTGACAGTTCAACGATAGAGAAGGTCCATCATTTGTTTTGACTTGACCAGCCACCTGTTTACGGTCTAAACACTAGAATTTTCTTTTAATTTGCGATTTCTCATTAGTTTGTTCTTTACATAGTCCGCCAAAAGAAATTATGTTTACTTATTTATACCATTCAATATATTGTTCATCTTCAAATTCTGTGTAGGTTGATTCACAAGCAGATAATGATCATGTTGAGTCACCTAAGGCAATTCCCGATGTCAATAAGATCAACCTTAGAGATACCTTTTCTGATGTCAAAGAGTTGAAGAATAATAATTCTTTCCAGGATAAAGGTTCATCTGCTAATTTTCCTAAAAATTATGTAGCATCTATTGGTTTTCCACCAAAATCAGATTTCAAATCCAATGAATCACTGGTTGAAGCTGGAACCAACAGAGATTCACTAAATGGGTTAGAGGGACAGAAGCCTTTGCTTAGAAAGCCAGCAGTGCGTGCCAAAGTGCCCTTTGAGAAGGGATACAGTCAAATGGATTGGCTGAAGCTTACTCGAACACATCTTGACCTTGCAGGTATTATTTCAATTTTCATTTCTTTTATCTTTTCCTTAAAGCATCTAAGCTGCTTTTAGACTGAGTGAAATTCATACGTGATTACTGCACGACTTCAAAATGTTTATATATAATTTAAAGAAAATTTACACACCTAGCACACAAGTCTTATTCATTCACATATCTCACACCTTAACATTCATATTTACTTACATGGCAGCTTTAAACCTATGCATGAAATGTGTATTTCATTTTAAAAAAAATGGTAATAGTGCTATTTTTGATGTGATATTAAAGATTTGAGTGCTATGCGTGTAAATATGAAAGTTTAGGTGTGAGATGTATAAATATACAAGAACAATATGCTCTGTATGTAAATGTCCCTTACTTAAATTGAGAGATGCAGTTGTTTTTACCTTCTGATGTATTAAATACAATAATCAAATTCTGAGCATAATATCTAAATGAAGTGTGGTTTTAATGGTCCATCGTGCATGCGCAAGGCATCAAGTTGAAACCTTTCATTCTTCACTCATTTATTTTTAATTTTAGTAACTCGAATTGATCTCAGCTATGCTCAGAAAGAATTTTTTTTTTATTTGGAGTCATATCGGCTCTTGGGATATCTATTTAAGTTGGAATTAATTTAGATTTGATGATTTTGAGTTAATGAAACTTGTTGAATTGGACTCATCAATACTACTCGTGACAATCTCTGAAGCTATTAGAATGAAACAACTTTGTTTTCACACTCGAAAGACCCATTGTTACTTTGCAATTTTAAGCTCTCGATTTTTAAGTGAAGTTATAATAGCGGTGGTAAACAACTAACTTGAACTGAACATCAACGACTACTTTTTTTTCATCCTGTATCAACCCTAAATGCTGATAGATTTATGTCCAATTTAGAAATATTTTGAGGGGGTGCTTATCCTAATATGTTCGGTTCTCCTTACTTTTTAGGGGCATTTAGATACATAGCACACAATTCTTATATATTTATATATATCTAACACCTAAACTTTTACTTTTTACATTTATATTACTCATATCTTTCATATCACATCAAAAATACCACCATTGTAACTTTTAAAAAATGAAATACACCTTTTTGTGCATAGGTAATGTGGTATGTATGTAAAAATTGAAGTTTAGGTGTTAGATAAATACATAGGAATTGAGTGGTATGTATATAAATCTTTCTAGTTTTTGTTGCATGCTACATAAATGAAATAACGCCTCAGCTAACCAGTCTAAGGATAACAATTTCTATTATTCCTTTTTCTTAACCATGGTGTAATATCCTTCTATAGGGAACATCCACCTTCTACTGTATGTGCGTTTCCTTTTTGGCAATTAATGTACCTGCTTTTGCTATATAATATGAGTTATTAACTTAATATTAGCAAATTGATTTGGTTCTTGATTTAAGGTTGAATTGTGATGATTGGAATAAACCCATATTTAACAAAAGCTGTTTGCTGCAACTTGTCAAATATTATGCGTTAATGCCTTCCATATTAAGGATGCTGTTATAAATGCATCATCTGTGGAAAATAGATTGACTTCATTTTCTTAGTCAAGTTTCTAAGTGAAACATCCCAAAAGTTTTAAGAAGGAATGTTTAATTTTTCGTAAGAACTCAATTCTTTTATCGATGTTATGTCGTCAATTGATCCATCTTGAATGCAGGAATTATTGATTTTATTTGTTTTATACCAAATCCTTCATGGTGTCGGTAATTATTATCTCCATGTTAGTACAGGTATAGTTGGGATTTACTGATGTTAATTATAAGAGGGAAGGATTATTTTATTTCTATATTATTTTAAGCTTAGCCTCATACATTATCTTGCAATATTTGCATAAACATCGATTAGTTGATAAGAGATAGGTTTCATGGTTATAATAAAATGTTCATGCAACGAGCATCTCGATTACAAGTCATTAAAAATTGGTGGTCATTTAGTTGGATAGATGGTATTGATTATCTAATCTCAAGAATTGAATATCAAATTTTCTATATAATAATATGGGTTAGATTTTTGTGGTATCGAGATATGAGGCTAGTTTATTTAGCGATGAAGGCCTATGAATAGTAGAGCTACCAAGATTAAGGTCTTTGTTTGAATAGTTGGTGTGTTTGAAAATTTTGAATATCTATGGAAAACGTAAGGACTGTTTTAAACTAGAATAAGCTTGGATAATCTAAAAAACAAATTTTGTAATTGAGTTCCTGTGAGTTTCAAAATCATTGAAAATCAAGTTGGGTGTGGTTATAAATGATACACGGCAAACTTAGGATTGATAAAGAGATATTTTATTAGAGAGAAGATAGGAGTAGTTTTATTGAAGATAAGCTGTTGAAAAATTGACTTGTGGTTTAATACATAGCCGGTGTGATCTGCAATAGTAATTAAGTATAGATCCATCTACCTTTATTAGTTTTTATTTATTTATTTTTGTTTCAAATTATTATAAAATATCCTCTTTTGGTATTGTCATGTTCGAACTTTGAATTATTTTATATTCAGATATGATTAGATATCTAATTCAAATTTGATGATATCTTGCAACTTTATTTCACTAAATAGATGATCCTTAAATTTATTTTTTCTTAAGAAGTTGATTAGATTTCTAATTGAATTTTTCTTTCCTATCTTCTCTCCCTCATTCAGTCTCAGCTTCGCATGTCTTATAACAGTTTAGGATCCTCATTTGTTGGTTTCATTGACCTGCTGTTCACTTTGATCTTATCTGTTAGTTCACTATTTTCTCTAGCACATACTCTTACTCGTGATAGTGATCACAGAGTGCAACATTACAACCAACCAATATGAAGAATCACATATGTAAACTTCAAGAAACCCTTTCGATCCTTCTCATGAATTTTGTATGCCTAATTTGTATTTTGCTTGCTAACATTTCCACACCACACATCATACACCATGTCAATAGCCTCACGCAATATTGAGCTTTTTGCACCATTGAGTGGTCATTTACAACGATATCCTTACTTGCATCTTGATCCTTACACACAAAAGTTGAGCATTACCATCATTAAGCTTGTGTAACCACATTGACATTGTTCACGCTTTATGTATCATCCTCTTAGGTTTGCTTGTGTTTGCACATGTGTAGTCCTTTTACCTCTTTTGGTTGTCGATAACTCTGAAGCACTTGAGCTCAAACATCCTATTCTAATTACTACTACATTTAGATCATTCAAGCCCTTTTGTAGGTTTTCTCAGCTTCAAGAAAATCTATCTCTACTATGATTTGGCATCAAAGCCAAACCTTTTCCTGCTTCACTAAATTCTCAACTCTACATATTAATTTTGCTTCCGCTTTTGCTTTCTTTCTTATGGGGTTTATTTTTTCGCACAGTTACTCATTACCGATTTACTCTTTTGCACTGCACTCATTACAGTACTATGTACCCGACGCTATTTCTTTTTAGGGGCGTTTAAATACATACCAATTCTTTGTATTATCTTTTCACCTTGAGTGTTTGACATCAGATTGATTTATTAACTTAAACATTTGTATGAAGTTTTTTAGATTTCATTGTATGCTACCATAACATTGATACATTGAAGGTCGAATTTTGTCAAATGAATTACTTATATGAGAAAGATGCATGACGAACACTGATGCAATCAATTGAGTTATAAGATTGTCATTATCGATTATGGAATCATTGTTAATAATTATTTATCTATTTTGTCAAGTTTTCTGTCATCTCTCTGATACAACAAAAGATTACATTTGGATATGATTTAAATTTGGCTGAAGATCGTTGGACAGATAGGGATTTTTTTCCCGGGTAGAGTGAGCATTTGAACCCGGCCCCTTGGAATTCTTCACTTTATTTCCAACGAATGTGCTATTTGTTTGAGCAGGATATATAAGAAATTATGCTTCCTTTAAAATCTCAATGATCACTGAAAGAACTGTTGGTCAAAAACTAAGGGAGTTATGACATCATAATTTCTATTGCATAACATGATTGCCTTATAATAATATGCCTAATTTTGACAATAATAACTATCAATTATTCATTCATATCTTCATTATGCAATTATGGGTAATGACTTATAAAGTATTAATAGAAACTATTGGTTGTAGTATTCCGCATGAGATGATTGCAAGGCAAGCAGGATGAGTTGCAAAACCAAAACTTCCTATAACTCACTAACCCTAAACTGCGTCCTTGAAGTTGTAATTAGGGTATTATTATCTCTACTAAGATAATCCTGTAGAGCTAGAAGTGGACGATTGTTTAGATATTTTGCAAAGAGAATTCAGAACTTCCGAAATTTCAGCAATAGAGCGGGCTCACAAAATGTACTTTGTAGTAAGAAAAATCATACATTGATTTTAATTTAGACAGGAAGTCTTAAGATCTATGATTTTCTAATACAAATTTAGTATAAAATGCATAAAATCATGTTCATGAGGTTATATTAACAATTACAACCTTATAATTTTATGAATTATTCACCACTTTAAATGAAAAAGAAAAAATGTAATTCCGCATAAATGATAATTTAATATTCATTTGATGAAAATTGTGTTGATTTGAAACTCAAATGGTTATCGTAAAATTAACTTGTACAGATTTGATAGTAATCAATCATGCAAGTAAATCAATAAATAAATCTCAGAAAAAAAAAGCAAATGATATAAATCACAATATAACAATCCAAGCCTTACCAATATAAGGATATAGCCTTTAAAATTTTTTGCTTCCAAAGGCATCACCCTTGAAAGAATCACCTCCAACCAATAATTAAGCAAAGAGGAAAATAACATAAACTCAACGTAGAATATCAATGAAACTACTTTTTGTGTCTTGGATATTTCTATATATAATCACAAATCTCTTCAAAATCAAAAGATAGGATCGACTAGTTCATTGTTAAAATCCTGGAAATATAGATCAACAAAAAAATAAATAAAAAGAAAAAAATTTTTGCAAAGGAGACCATGGTAGCAGGAGACATCTTAAAAGTCATGCTATAAGGAAACATGACTATACCCCAAATTTTCAAGTTTCAATATTGACTGCAATAATTCAAATTGTAAGTCATAATTTAAGATCTGACTACTAGCAAAGTTAACAAATCCTTATAACCAACAAGACTTGGAGGCAATTTATATCATGTAACCTTTGAGAGAAAAAAATTATTGAGAGGTTTGATGAGAAGTACAGAAAGAGTAAGGAGGATCTACGTATGATTTTTATTGATTTAGAAAAAAATTTACGATAAGGTTCCAAGAGAAGTTCTTTGGAGAGTTTTAGAAAAGGAAATTCATTTTATGACTTATATTCAAGTAATTAAAGATATGTATACTAGAGCTATTACATGTGCTGAAATAGGAGGATTGACGAAGTATTTTCCTATTGCAGTTGGATTAAATCAGGGATCGACTTTAAACCCATATCATTTTGCTTTAGTTATGTATGCTCTTACTGGACATTTACTAGAGGATGTACCTTGGTGTATGATTTTCGCTGATGACATCCTTCTGTCAATCAGGAAAGACGGAAATCAAGCAGCTAAATTAGGAGTTTTCTATAATTAGGAGCTCTTATTTAAATTATTTTCAATATCTTTATTCTGATTTATTGCCCTTTTAGCTGAATATTTAGATTAAAAATATGCATTATTAAGTTACCTAAGATAGATTATAAGAATATTTTGTACCTAAAATAGATTGTAAGATTATTATTTAATGGAATGAAAGCAAAGGGAAAAGGCATCAAGCCTATTCAGAATTCAGCATATTTTTTTTCAAAATTTTGACATGGTATCAGAGCTAAAATTTGCCCTAACCATCGATAATCGTTGAAGGAGCGTCAAGACTCCCTTCCCGCCGACCTTATTGGGGACGAGACGGAAGAAGTATTTCTTTGCCGTGATTCTCGCTCGTCTGCTCATGATCTCATTATGTCTTTGCATGCGTCGTCTTCATTCTACTTCATCTTGCTCTTCCTCATGAAGGCATCCCTGCATGGTTATCCCCGGACCCATCATCCTTCGATTCTCGATTACTACGAAGAAGACGACGACTGCGCAACAAATCACTGCATCGAATTCCCTGCACAGTACTCTCCCATTTTGACTCAAAATGCTATTGAGACACCCAATCCCTCTTCTCCTCCATTGCCTTAGGGTTAGGGTTACGGCTCTGCTTACCCTATCGTAGAATTTTAGCTCAATCGTCCATGGCGCCACCATCCTCGGCGGAATCGCCTCCATCATAGGCGTTCTTCGCCATTTTGCTTGCTTAATTCGGCGGTAGCGACGACGTGCAGAGCACTGATGATGTTCTACATGAATGAAATCTCTGTATTTGGTCACATGTCGGAGATTGCAAGGAAACTGCAGGGCTCGATGCCTCACGATCGGCTCCTGATCCAAATCTCGGACTTCTTCGCAGGATTGCTATTGTTCGCCATAGGATTCTTCCTCTTCATAGTTTCCTTCGTCAAGGACCGTGACTTTCAGACTTTCTTTTCTAAAGGCTGCACCCTTCTCCATGTTTTCATGGCCCTTTGGCGCATCAGCTTTGAGAGGCACCTCGAGGATCTCGCGCGCGGCTGGTTTCACCAGCTTGTTGGCAACATTGTTCTAAGTCTATCCTGGTTTTTTTTCTCGTTTATTCGTGGAGAGAGAAGTACGACTGACTGAGCAGATTAATCGACCATTCATCATCGTCTAAACAGGAGCAACTTAATGGTCTTCCTATTTAACAGTCTGGCCATCGCAACACAGGGAGGTGGGTCTGGTTCGGTCTTGCTTGTGGCTCGGAAGTGAGGAAAGTAGCAGAGCATGGCCTTCGTTTTCGGAGTTAAAATCGACGACAGGGTGGCGAAGGATCGAAGGCTTCGTCCGCTTCGGATCTCCTTCACTAGCCATTGCTGCTCTGCGGTATCTTCGATCGCTTCTTCCACTTCGACTTCGTCTGCTTCGACTTCGGCAACTTCATCGGACTCAAGGATTGAAGGCTTCGACACCCCTTCCTAGATCAATGACGCCGGCTTCGGCAAACCCTAGATCTTCGGCTTCGGCACTCACAGCTTCGAAAATCTCGACTTCTGCACTCATGGCTTCAACACTCTCGGCTTCGACACTCACGGCTTCGACATCTCGGCTTTAGCACTTTTGGCGTGAAGATCAGGTATGAATTAATAGCATTTGGATCAGGACGCGAATTCTACTTTAGCATTTGGATTATGTAACTGGATCCTATTTGTGGGTTATGATCGGTAGCATTTGGAACAGAACGTGGATCCTACTCGTAGGCTATGATTGATAACATCTTGATCGTGTAACTGGATCCTATTTGTGAGCTATGGTCGGTAGCATTTTGATGGTGTAACTGGAAGCGAATCTTTCTTGGGGCTATGATTCAAAACTATGGACGATAATGACAAAGGATTTCTTTCTTTTCTTTGCTCAAATCATGTTATGGTTCAGGAGTTGTCTTTGAGGCTTCGACACTCTCGGCTTTGGCACCTTCGGCTTCAGCACTCACAGCTTGAGGAGTGTTGGTTCCGACAAAGTTTTTTGTTGGTAGATTGATGCTTCCTGATCAGGGAACATCAATTTGAGGGGGGATGTCAAACAGGAAGAGCAGTAATCAAGCAGCTAAATTAGGAGTTTTCTATAATTAGGAGCTCCCTTATTTAAATTATTTTCAATATCTTTATTCTGATTTATTTCCCTTTTAGCTGAATATTTAGATTAGAAATATGTATGATTAAGTTATCTAAAATAGATTATACAGAATACTTTGTACCTAAAATAGATTGTTAAGATTATTATTTAATGGAATGAAAGCAAAGGGAAAAGACATCGAGGCTATTCAGAATTCAGTCTATTTTTCTCAAAACTTTGACACTTTTTTGTTGATAAGACTAGAGAAAGTGTTCAGAAAGAACTTGAATTATGAAGGTCTACATTAGATTCTAAAGGCCTTCGTTTAGGTAGATCTAAAACTGAATGCATATAATATAATTTTAGTAGTAGCAGATCTAGTGGCAGATTGTAACAACAGGTGATCAAATCATTAAAATGTGCGATTGATTTAGATATATTGGGTCTATTGATCAAATTAGTATTGATTTTATTGGTGATGTTATTAGTAGAATTCAAGTTGGCTGGTTGAAGTGGATGAATGCATCAGGCCTATTATGTGACTTAAACTCAAAAGAAAATTTTATTAAGATGGTGGTGAGACCTGCAATGCTTTACGGCGCATTATTTTGATCTTTAAAAGAGTGCATAAAAGGGTTGCTGAAATGAGAATGCTTAGGTGGATGAGTAGCTTGACACCTAGAGAGAAAATGTGAAACAAATGTATCAGTGAAAGGGTTGGTGTAGCTCCAGTGTCAGACAATATTAGACAGATTGTCTTAGATGGTTTGGTCACATTAAACGTCGACCAACTAATGATTTGGTTAGGAGAGTAGAGACTCTAGATTTGATTCATGTTAAGAAAGGTAGAGGTAGACCTAAAAGGACTTGGGCATGTTGTATAAAAAATGATCTTAATTTATTAGAATTAAATGAAAATATGACACTCAATATAACACAACGGAGAAAAAGGATTCATGTAGCCGACCTCACTTAGTGGGATAAAGGCTTCTTGTTGTTGAGGGAAAACAATTTAGATGCTAGAAGAGGAAATATAAGACACATTAGTTTATAGAAGTTAATTAGGACTTACAATGTCAAACCAAGCTAAGCATGTAGACTATGCCTAAGCACACTTGAATATCATGTAGTCCAAACCAATCTTGAATTGTCATCTGCATCCATTTTAAAATGACTAAAAAAAATGGGGAGTTTTACGTACATACCACTTCATTCATACTTACATAGATATCTAAATCTTAAATTTTTATATTTACTTTAATATAACATGCTAATCTTTATTTATATCAAGGATACCACTAAAATTAACTTATCTGAAGTGAAATACTGTTTTTTATGCATGTGTTGTGATTTTGATACTCTGATATTATACATGTAAATATAAAGATTTAGATGTTTGTTATGTAAATAAATAGGATTTTTTTTGTATGTTTGTTAATCTCCTAGAATAGTATATAATATCATTATTTTATTCATATTATACTATTTTATTTTGCATCAAGGTTTGTATAATATAAAGTTTTTATTTAGTTAGCCTAGTTTCAAGGCAAAGCAACCAAGCTAGCCTTATTAAAGTCCAAAACTTGACACGGCTTCTTCGTCAAATTCAAATATAGAAATTTTTATACAATGAATGATAGATATACATTTATCATTATTGTTAAGGGTGAGTTGAATTTTTTGTGTTGGTGAGCTGAGGCCTTTTTGTACCTTTAATCTCGTAGAAATGCACTATTACTAAGGATTGCTTCGGCAAGTGCCTTTCCTTAATCCACAAATGGTGAGATAAATGCCTTGCCTTGATTTAAGAGGGTGCTAATGCTTCTAATGCTAAAGATGAGATGATTTTTATGTTGATAACTTAATCTGAAATGATGTGAAATGATCATCAAGAGTTGGAGAAATAAGATGTGTTCATGGGAATCCGTTAAATCAAGTGTATATACAAGAGCTTCAAGTTTTAGACTAGACTAATAACCTTATGAATGAGGAGGATAACTCAACAATAAAACGAATAATTAGAGGCTACAAATTTAGTGGAGTGTGGATGACGGGAAATATGAAATGTATGGTAATGAAGCAGTGAAGATTTAATTATCCTTTTGCTAACATGTTACAAACTTTATAAGTGATATAACAATTTATTTTTAACTCACTTTATGTAGGCGTATTTAATTTTTATTGAATAATAATGCCTACACCAAGGCATACATTGATTTTTTTTTTTCTTGTTACATTCAAACTCTGTAGATCACAATATGGTAACCAATGCTAAATGGTAAAATAGGAAACATGAATGTCTGAACGACCTTAATATTGATATAGAATTTTATGATGTTTTAATATTGTTTCATGCATTAAGAAAGCTAAGCCCATTACTAAATTAGATATTGTTGCCAATTTTGTTAGTTCTGATTGTTGTCTGTTATGTGTTTAGAATAAGATTTGCCCTATTCGACTTTAATTATGACCATTAAATATTTTCAGTCATATATTTGTTTAGATTGAGAGTTGTGTTATGTGCAAATGTTAGTTTCACAGGGAATACTGCTTGGGACACATCTAGCCGTAATTATTGTCAGCAGATTGTGTGCTTTAACTTTCAAGGCAGCATATTCAGTTTCGAGTAGTGAAAGTTGAATCAACTGTTGTTTGGGAAAAGCTAGAATTGGGTTACGGAAAAGCTAAGGGGTTGTTTGGGATCACATTTATTTTTTGTTTTTTATTTTTACTTTTTGTTTTGATTTAAATTAAAACATTTTTTATTGAGGTTGTTATTTTTAAAAATACTCAAAACTTCTTTTTAGGTGTTTTGAGAATTTTTTTAAAATAAAAATTAAAAATATATAAAAAGTATAGCAACCGAACATATTTTTAAAAATAAAAGAAAATATTAAAACAAAAATAGTAAACAAATGTGATGTCAAACAAGCTCTAAGCATGTTTTCGAAAATGTAACTTTGTTGAAAATATTCTTAATTTTTCATAAGACAAAAGTACTTTAATTATTTTTTGATATTATCACAAAAATTCAACTATTATATATATATATATATATATATATAGCGATGATAATGTTTAGTGATTTTAAGAGATGGATGCCACAAAATTACTTTCCTCGTGAAAAAAAATTATTATGTAATTCTTTATAGATTATTCTATACTTTTATTAGTACTTATTTTTAATTTTATTCACAGATACATAAATTTTAATTAATAAATTTTAAATGATTTTAAAGACAAATATAATTGACATTTTTTGTTAATAATTAATCATGTTAAATATTTGGGGCATATACATACATAGCACACAATTCTTATGTATTTACATATCTCACACCTAAACTTTTATATTTACACATATAACACTCAAATTTTTTATATCACATCAAAAATAGCACTATTTATACTTTTTAAAAGTGAAATACACCTTTTCATGCATACTTTTAATGCACCAAAGTTCTATGTTTGTAAATATAGTATAGTTTTGGTGTGAGATATGTAAATTTCCCTAATTCTTTTCATTTAACCAATTCTCATTAGTTCACAGTTTATTACAGCGATTCAGACGCCAATGTTGTTAGCTGATTTATCAAGTAGTCTTCAGCTTTAGCATGGTACATCACAATAAAAAGCAATAGCATGATTTATCAAGTAGCCAAACGGGGCCTTAGTCTTTGATATTTTGGAAGATATAAAAATTTTCAATCTTAATTAAAACTTCGAATCATGTATAATCTTCTGTAATTGGATTATTGTTACAGGAAGACTGATTGGTCAAGCAGTTATTATTTTGGTCTCATTTTCATTTGGGAACTGTTGTTTTGTTTGTTCCTCTCTTTTTGTCATCTACTTCAAGTGTCTGTTTTTTTCCTTAGTTAATGTCTGTACTGTAACCTATTAACAGGTGCTTCAGTGATTGGGGCATTTACATATATACCGCCCAATTCCTATATATTTACGTATCTAACACCTAAACTTTGCTAATTTACATTTATACCACCCAAATCATTCCTAACACATTAAAAATACAATTATTTTAACTTTTAAAAAGTGAAATACACCATTAATGCATGGGTAAGGTGTTATGTATGTAAAAATTGTTGAGGTGTTAGATGTAAGTACATGAGAATTAATTAGTATCTTTGTAAATCTTCCTTAATGATTTCACCTCTTAGTTTCTGTTATGCCAGTTTCTGTGTTTTTACTCTTTTTTATTCACTTTCATCTCAAGAGACTTCATTCAATATGAGATGTTGTGATGTTTAAGCTCTTTCTTGCTGATAGTTTCTTGTTACTTTTGTAAACCAGGGCTTAAAGGTCAGACAAATCGAAGGCTCATTACCATGGATGAGGTTAAGAAGCATAAAACAGAAGGGTCTATATGGACAGTCTTGAAGGGCCGTGTCTATAATATCTCTCCATACATGAATTTTCATCCTGGAGGTTTGTTTATATTATTTTCTTTAGGGGCATGTACATGCCTACACCTAATTCTTATGTATTTACATATCTAACACGAAAACTTTACTTTTTTTTTTACATTTTTGCCACCCAATTCTTCACATCACATAAAAATTACCACAAATTTTAACGTCTAAGAAGTGAAATACACCCTTTTCAGGCACAAGTTAAGGTGACAGGTATGTAAAAATTGAAGTTTAGGCCCTGTTTGGAACTGAAATCGAAAATAAAACAAAAAATATGTTTCTTTTCTGTTTTTTCAATTTTTTTTAATTTTGTTTTTAAACAAATGTGCTTTTGTTTTGACACAAAACAGGAAAAGCCTATTTTTTATGTTTTCAAAACAGCTCCCCACCTATCCTATTAATGATTCCAACCGTAACCCCGGCCCCATCCCCATCCCCGGTGCCTTCTTAGACACCGTCATAGATGTTGATGTCTTCTTAGCTGGTGATGCCGACATGGATGTTCGCCGATGCTAATGCCTTCTCCAATGGCGTCTTCTTCTCCGACAGCGCTGCTTCATCTTCTTCTTCCAATCTTTGTGCTCTCCTTCTTTTCTTTATTTTGCACCGCCAGGCGGCAACCACCGCAGAGATTCCGGTGAGGGTGGTGGTCGAGAGATAAGAAGTGGCGAAGGAAATCGAAGTGGAGCTCATCGACTTCAATGGTGCAGTTGTGGCAGAAAAGCTGCTGATTCTTTTGTCGGCGGAAAAGCTCCTACTGCTTTCGGCGGCGGCAGTGGAGGAACGGAGGAGAGCGGACTAGTGGGGGTTGAGGCAGCGGTTGGGGAGTTGGTTGAGAAAGGAGGAGTTTAAGGGGATAATTATATATTTTTGTTTTTATTTTTCCAAACATTTTTTTTTATTTTTTATTTTAAAAAGCAAAATAATCATATAACCATACCAAACATGTTTTTTTATGTTAAAAAAAAAAACAGAAAACAAAAAATAGAAAGTGATTCCAGACGGCCCCTTAGGTGTTAGATATGTGAATACATAGGAATTGACTGCTATGTATGTAAATCATCCTTTTCTTTATTAAATACTTTACTATGATTTCCCTAGTCTTATATTCTTTACTTCGGTTATGCATTGGGTCAATGCCATACCTTGCTCTGGACAGGACTGACTTAGTGTTATGTATGCACTGCACGCATTTATGACATTAAGGAGAAGTTTGAGCATATTGAAACTCCAAAAAGCTGATAACTTCTAGATTCTTTGAATTTTTGTCATGATGAGGCTTGAATGAGTGTTGCAATAGTTGGTGAACGCCCATTTGCATTTCTGAAAATATTTGGATGATTCTTGGGTGATGTAAAGACAACAATATAATCTTCATCTCTTACCATGTTAAGAAAAACGCGTATGAGACCGTCCTTAGAAAGCATGTACAGGTAGAGGCGAGGCAATGACATTGATACCTTAACAATCGGGGTTTTGTGAAATTTGAGTTGTGAGAATTTTATACTTTAGTGTGAGGCATGACATTGATAGCGTATACATGATAAAAAAGTGAATCTGCACCAATTTTAAGGATACAAAGTTTTTTTTTTTTTTTGGTTTTCTATCTCTATGATTTTTTTTTTTTTTTGAATTTTCTCACTTTTTAAACTATAATAAATATGTTTTATTTAGAGAGGGAAGAGAGAGAGAGATGAGAAAGAACTTCTTTTTGTTAGAGAGAGAAAGAGGGGGTAAATGGTTGAGGTATTTTGAGAGCTCATCGACAAGTCTGGTTGTCGTGTGAAGCAAAGTTTGTAAAGAGGTTGCTTGTGTCTTAGTGAGGGAAAACAAGGGGAGGAGGTTTGATTCTTGGAATGTGCACGAAGTAATTGTTACATATAAAAGGAGAATGCGATATAGAGGTTAGGTTTCCTGAGAGAGTGGTAAAAGAATGTGAATGGGCATCAGGAAACTTTTGGGAGCTCATGCATGTAAGTGAGTGGCAAGCAAAAGAGCTCGATTCGCATAGTGCTCATGTGGAGCTAGTATGTGAGAGGGCTAGGCGAGATGTAGGTTGGGGAGGGGGGTTGGGGTGTTTTTGTGGGTTTCTGGTGAAATGAGGAGAAGTGCAGGGCATTGAAGCCTTAAAAAGGGATTTTGCATGCTCACCTTTGAGTGAAGCGATGATGGAATGCAAGGAAGGGTTGTAGTGTGAGATTGAGAGGGACAAGAAAGAGGGTCTGTAAGAGAGAAGGGTAGAGGAAGAGAGCCTACAAGGTTTAGTAGTGTGCATTGATAAAGGTGCATTTAGGTTTTAGTTCAATATTTTTTTATATCAGACATGACAAGATGGAAATAAGAGGCGTGTTGGCATGGACAATTGGTCTAGCAGTGTCTATAGAAAATAAAATGAGCAAATCTATTTTTTCATTTTTTTATAAAATATATTATTCCCTCATTCTTCTCGCAGAAGACCACGAGCATCTGATCAAAAGATATCCAATCTTCGGTTGGATCAGACTAGTTTGAATAATCGAGGGCGATTTGACCACTTCGGTATGTGAGTCTGTTGGAAAACACTTTGGTAAGTGGGCCCAGTTTGATATGTTCGGGTGAACGGAGGTTCGGTTACTTCAATACGTGGGCCTGATTCTGCAATCTGGTATTTGTGTGTGTGTGTATAAATATATATATATATATATATATATATATATATATATATATATATATATGATGCAAAAGGAAGATACAAAGGTTTTAGTGAGTTCGTGCAAGGGGCCAAGTCACAAGGTATACAACACACACAAAAGGTCACTAAAAAAACAAGTATACCCCCAAAAATATCAAGAAAACCTTGCCAATAAATTAGTAAATGTATGAAAGGTCATATGGGGAGGTCGCTATATGTGTGTGTGTGTGTGTGTGTGTGTGTGTGTGTGTGTGTGTGTGTGTGTGTGTGTGTGTGTGTATTTTGAGGTCATATGAGGAGATAATTGTATGGAGCGGAGA
>NEWO01000269.1:817680-831745 GCA_003013225.1 Phalaenopsis aphrodite
TGATCAGAGGTTCTCTTGGTACCTGAGCGCCCCCTCCCTAGTTACATTAGAGTAAACAACAGTAGGAGCAGGGTCTGCAGAATCCGAATGCACAGGAATGTTAAATCTCAAGTTTGGATGAAGCCCCGAAATATTTGACAGGTGTGTGCCCGAACATTTTACAGTGATTACAGTAGTAGGGTATTTATTCCACGACAATTGGCTGTCAATACCCATTATGGGCAGTACCAAGCCATATTTCTTCGTTCTCAAAGAGGGTGATATCCCTCTCAGCAAGAATTCTTGCAACGAAGGTCTGGATATGTTGAAGGTGGGTATGTCCAATTTTATAGGTCTACCTAGTGCGACTCCAATAGAGTAGAGGACTTGGTGATTAAAGTAGTGCAACTTTAGGCTAGGTAGTTTAAACCAGATTGGAACTATAGGGGGTTCTTGGCTAGGGTCAAATTCAGGAAATCACTTGAGCAATTTCATATATTTCCCATCAATTGTCATATGCTTCTTGGAAAATATTTTGGCATAGTCCTCTTCTTTCGAGAATTGTATCATCACATGTCTCCCATCAAAGAGAGCAACTTTCCAATCTCCCAATAGTTTGAAATCTTTAAAAGCCTTTCGAATGATTTCCATTTTAGGATGTCCCAACTGGAACTTCCCAATGAGTGCAAATTTGCACCTTTCAACCAATTTGGAAACTTCAACATCAGAGAAAATTAGAGCTAGTTTTTCACTCTTTCTACTAGCCTTCTTGATGAGGTTACAGTCTCCCTTGCCTTCAAATGATTCATGGTAAACCTGAGGGAAAACCAGATTATCCATTGATCCCCTAGAGCCAAACCCTAATCCAACTATATCAACATAAGAAGTCTTCACAAGGTTTAAAACTGAAGCAAACGAGAGTTGAGGAGGGATAGAATTCATAGAAACCAAACGTGCGACTAAAGCAGATGAGCTAGATAGCAAGAACCGAAGGACTCATACCAAGATGAGGTGTGCGTACGAGCGGTTGAATGACGAACAATAGCGTGAAAGGGAAACAACCACACAATCGGTCCAAGCAGATAAGCCGAGTGGCGAACGATGCCCTAATCCAGTCATAGAAAAAAGAAGCTTCGAACAGTGCATGCAAAGCCGCACTATGTAGATGAAGACGAAGGAGCCGTTCCGAGGAGCAGAAAGAGACTAGATGTGCATTCGATCTGCCGAAGCCGAAGCTCTAGCTCGGTTATATTAAAAGATGTTCTTTATGCGTACTTGTTTCTCATAAACTTTTATTAGTTTTTTGTATCTCTATTTATTTGTGGACCCAAATTTTATATTGATGTCTCAATTTGCGTGCCATCAACTTATGCGTAAAGACTCAATAATGCAGGCATTGTCTTTGGGTAAATTAAATGTCTCATATGCATTAATGTAGTCTTTTCTATAAGCAAGTGATATTTAAGCAATTTTGATGGCAGTCCAGGCATTTCAAACTCGATTTGTGCGATGTTGAGTCAGTGGTTGTCATTTTTTTTCTTGTTCAAATTAATTGTGAGAAATCTCTTTTTGGTAATTTTGGTACTCTGCTCACATTTATTTGCTTCAATTCTCAATCTCAAAATGCAATTGAGATACTTGAAATTTGCTTTGTGCAATGTCATACTTAAGAATAGTTATTGTCTTTGATTTTGACAATATATAACTCGTATTACATCCATGTCATACATATGTAGGTCAACAAATACCCCAGAAAAATATGATTTGCACCTAGAACGAATCGTGTTTGTTGCAAACTAGTTACCCCATGGATTTTAAAGGAGTTAACCAAGTGACACATTTAAGGATTTTTGTCTGATGCAGACTTGTATAAAACATTCACATAGTTTAGAGACAAATTAACCTGGTTTGGGCTTGCAAGCTTTTGTTATTGTGGATGAGTTTTTTTTACATGGGATTTTAGTTTGGTATGAATCTGTCGCAAAATAATTTTTTTTTCATTTTGTATAGACATATATTTGTTCCATAAACTTGATTTTTCTTCCCTTTTTATGAATCAAATTCACTACTTTGTTAGCTCAATGAAATTATTATTAAGCTATTATTTTAAACTTGATAAAATTGTGCTGCTTATATTTTGGATACTTTTGAATATGACATGTTTTTCTCTCTTAAATGTTTCTTTATTGCATTTTGCTTGAAAAACAGTTAGTTGGAGGTCTACGGATGTCATTTTATGAGCTTATTGGGGAATCCATTTGAACTATGATAATAAGTTATAATCTAAGGGACTATCGAGGTTGATGATAGTCTCGGCTAGCATGAAGAGATGCTAAGAGGTTGAAGTATCTATGAATTTTTTTTTTAAGCATTTGATCACACTTACATTATGGTTGCGCGACCCCTCCATTTTTGGGAAGCTAGTAGAATATGTGATCGCTTTTATGCTGAAATGTGAAGAATTCAACTATTTGGAGAGTATATGTGATGTTATTATGTGATATTTTGGAGTTTGTCGTCGATGTTGTAGGGCAGACTAAATAGTTGAGACTGTTCAATCACTGCCTGCTACAATGTGGTTCACCAGACATTACTTTGATTTTCTTTATACAGAGATGTTTGATTATCCAGATGAATATGTTTACTGGTTCATATATGTTTTACAGACTTATCGAGATATCTTGATTGATGTAGGAATATATAGAGTTGTTTATGCCTCAATTTTCAAAAATTTGAGTGTATCCTTTTATCATAAGTGATTGGTGTGATTGAATTTTGCGATTCGATCATAAATAATTATGGAATGGGCTCAGACGAGTTGATATTATACTATGAAAGTTATATTTGTATCAGGTCTGTCAATATTTAATCATTATTATGAGAAGTGCATTCCATCTGATGAGAAGTTTTTTATAGACGACCTTTTGGTGATGGTGACAAATGGGGCAAGCTAATTTTTCTGATAATCTTCTTGGAACTTCCATGTCATTATTAGCTGGCTTATATGATGTTGAGATTGTCAAAACATTTCTAAGATCTTATTCTTATTAGACATAAATACACAATTTTATGAGGAAGGATAACTTGGACCATTTTACTTTGTTAGATGATCATTTTGAGCTTGATGTGACTCTTGCTAATGACTTAACTAAGGAATTTATAGTCTATTATAGATATTGGATATATGTCTTTCGCTTTCCCAGGCATGGATGAGATTCTATTTTTGACAGGCTTCTTAGTGACATAACTATGAATTTTTATTCACCAACAGTGATAAATCTTCTTTCCAGCGCTTTTTCAATTATCAGACTGCTTTTATACAGTGAGCGCATATCACCGGCTCTTGTGATCCTCAATTAGATGTAAAACATTTAGTGGTTTCGAAGACCCTCTTTTGTTGCTCAAGACTTTTTATTGTGATAGGATATATATGCTTAGGTTCACATTCATTTAACAGCGATAATCTTTTCATCCTATAAGTTAATTGGTAATTACCTAGAAGCTTTGTGAATGCTATCGGTAAAATCAACTCATCCTATCAGTTCCCATGAGCAGAAGATCGCCTACAAAATCATTCTCTATTTGGTGGAATGCACTCTTCATAATGACGACTAAATATCGACAAACCTGATGTGATATATAACTTCTATAGTGTAATAGTGAACTATTCCGTGCCCATCCACTAAACGTGTGATCGGATCCTAGACTTCGATCACATCTCTTACCCTTGATGAAGTGATGCCCTCAAAATTAAGCATCATCATGACATTTTAGAGGGCTTTAGGCTCCGTTGGAAGAGTTTTTTTACTGCTTTCCTTTCTGCAAAAAGTCAGTAAGTTCTGTTTAGTTGCAATACTTTTATAGAAACACTTTTGAAAAATAGAGCAGCAGCTGCTGCAGTTTCCAAATAACTTTAAAACACGGTTTTTTGAAAAACAACTTCCAAACAAATTTTTATAAAAAATGAAAGCTCCACCAAACAAGACCTTTAGTTTCTCTAATGGTGATTGCCTTTACTTTGGTTGCACCCTATTAAAATGAAAGCTCCGCCAAACAAAGGAATGATTGTTTCATTGATTTGTGATTGTTATTTTTATTGATGTATTGCATCTTTCCTATTATCATTACTAACACTATATTCGTTTGATTGAGGTTCATTTTTCTATCATTGCTAAAAATGATTGCTCGGAGTGAAAAATATACTGTGTTTGATAGCTTTTTCACAGCTTTGCTTTACAGACCACTTCCACTCTTTTATTTGGTTTCAATTTTCTCATTAATTTTCCAAATTTTCTACGGTGAGAATGAGTTTTTTATAGCCAATAATAGCTGTGAGAAAGAGATTTTTTTCAAGGGAAAAGGTTTTTGATACCCAGAGTTGTGGGATATTTCAGTTATTTGCCTAAAAAGTTCTTTCAATGAAATTTGAAGACTATGAAGCAAATGGTTGAAGAAGAAGAATTTTGACACATTATTAAATAATGATGTTTAAGATTGTTCCAACCATAAAGGAGTCAAACATATGAGTCATACAATGAGCCTTTAAATGAGTATAATGGAGCATATTGTGATTGACTAACTTACCCCAAGTCATCCGTGCGGCTTTAGCTCTCTTCCTTGATACTAAATCAGCCTAACCCTCACAACTCTTGAATGTGTAAGCACATAACACTTTTGGAAGATGAATAGAGAGAAGTATTGGAGAAAGAAAACACATCACTAAGAAAGTGTGATTATAACACTTGAATACTTGGAACCTTGGATAGATCCAGATGAGGGGGAGGGACTCCTATTTATAGTCCCCTCCAAGCCTAAGACATTATTCTAGAATTGTACAGTTTCTAGATAGTTCTGCACCATTGTTTTATATGTACATATCCCTAGATTCTTCCAGGTTATTCTTGAATTCTTCATGTATTTTCCTTTTAACATTCTCTAAAATGTGGTGGACTCTTCTCGAGTTATTTGGGCTGCACTTTTTTATCTGGTTTTTTCTAGATCTTTCATCCCTTGGTTGTCTTGCAAATTTCTTTGCAGATGTGTGACAATAGGCTCAGAAAAATTATGTTAGTTTTGAAAGTTCATTTTTTTTTCATTCTACTAAAAATATGTTAGATTTAAATTTTAATAATGACATGATCGGTTCCTCTTGATTTGTAATTGGATGATGCTATATAGAGTGTCATAAAAGCTGACATAAAGCTTAGCATGATAGGCGATCAAGGAGAAGCTGATGAAGCTGTGCAAAAATAACAATGAGTTCTTAAATAAATGTAAAAAAATAAAAACAAAATAAAAACAAAAAAACTCATCATAATAGTAATAAGAAATGCTTGCTCCTTGTCATAACCTAAGTTATTTAAACTTCAGTTAAGTTTCTATAAAACTAAGAGATATCTTTTAGATTTAAGGTGAGTTTATTAGGCCAATTTCATCATTTGGATTAGAATGTTGGGCATCCAAGAAGTCTTTAACAACGAATTTAAGTGTGATAGATATAAACATTGCCAGTACAATTGTGCGGCAAAGCTAATAAGAATGTTAGTTTGTTTAAACATGTGCAATGAATGATTTAATTTGCACCGTTAGATAGTTAAATAACTTTCATTTCGAAGGATCTTAAAGGAAAATTGATGTAAAAATTAGGTGTTAGATATATATATATATATATATATATATATATATAAATACATATTAATTGGGTGGTATGTATGTAAATGCCCCTATTTAATTTAAAGGTCCCAGGTTGAAATTCGAATGTTTATGTAGGCCTCAACTATGGCATATCAGAAAGATTAAATGTGATGTAAATTCATTGTGTGGCTATTTGCTTTTCTTAACCTTTTACTCTCTGTTTGTAGGCGTTGATATGCTGATGAAGGCTGGTGGAAAAGACTGCACCTCGTTATTCAGTATCCTTTCTTATTTATTTTGGAGGAAGATTTAACATACATATCATTCAATTTTTATGTATTTATATATCTAACAAAAACTTGCGCTGCGTACTCAGATTAGTTGGTTGGGCATCTACTTGTCAGTTGTAAGTCCCCTCTGCTATGGGTTTCGAATCCCCCCGAATGTAGGGTGTGGTACTCGAATTGTTAGGCGCATTAGGGATGATCGGGGCTCGTATCATAGCCTCCGACCATTTCTTCAACTATATATATAACACAAACTTTAATTTTTACATATATGTCAACTTTCCGATGCATGCGTCTTAAAAGTTGGAAGTAGTGTTATTTTTAATGTTATATGAATGATTTGAATGCATATGTAAAAAGTAAATTTTAAGTGTTAGATATGCAAATGCATTGGACTTGGGCGGTATGTATGTAAATACAAATGTGCACAATGATATATTCAAGCTTGTATTGTTCTAATTTTATCGAATACCTGATGAGACGAGTTTATATTACCTCCATTAATGTACCATATAATAAAAGGGGATTTACATACATGCCACCCAATTCCTATTGCTTTACATATCTAACACCTAATTTTTTAATTCTTTGCATTAATTCTGCCCAAATCTTTCATAAAACATATAACATGTTTTAAAGTTTGCGCGTCAGATATGTAAATACATAAGAATTTAGTGGTATATATGTAAATCTTCGTTTATTAAATACTTATATTTGTCGCAATTTTACAGTTTTATGCTGCTCTTCCTTAAAAGTTTGAAGATAAATATCACGCCTGGGTAAATGCTGAATTCCTGCTGGAAAAATGCCTCGTGGGAGTGTTAGACAACGAGTCATGAAGAGTACGGAAAATCTTCTTGGCTTACTCCACTTGTGCACAATTTACACACACACACACATATATATATTGATAAAATTGGCCCAAATTTGTTATGTTATACATGTAATTAAGAATTTTGGTTTCAATTAAAATAAAAATTTTTAATTTTGAGTTGAGATTGACACTTGGCCTCTGTTGATAAGTTCATTGTGATTATACATATTAAATGTTTGTTGTGGACGAGATGGTAGTTCTGTGGTTGGGCATTTTGTCTTGTATTGAAAGGTGTCGTGCTCGAAATTCATTTACATGCAGATGGCATACGACCAATTGTTATATATTTATGTATCTAACACAAGGTTTATTTATATGCTTTTATTGCTCAAATCATAATTTTTATCTTTTAGGTCTGTTTGAGGCAGCTGCAACTTATTGAATAATCTGTTGATAAGTTAAGTGCGATGGTTATTATAAATTTTTATTTTTTTTTGGAAAAGTCAGTCTAAAAATAATATTTTCACACCGCACTTATCTAGGTGCGGTGTGAAAATGTTTTTTCTAGTGTTTTGAAAATACATAAGTTGTCAAAACGCAATTTATACAAACATGTCATTTGCATTTTCAAAACGCCACCTCACCAATTAAGCTGCCCCAAACAAACCATAAGTGACTCCTTTGTATGTATAGAAAATGTGGCTTATATGTAAAAATGTTGATGTTCGATATGTAAATATGCAGCAAATAAGTGATTATAAGCTCATTGTCTCTTTAACCATGCTACCTTCAGCCAAATTAAAAAAAAAAAAAAAAAAAATTTTGGGCTGAAATGATATTTTAGACGGCAGATTGAGGTCTGCATTTTGTATTTTATTGATTTTATATTTTGATTTATGGATTGATTGAATTAAGTAAGCGTGATTATAAACTTTATAAATTTAAATAGATCAGAATGTTTCAGTAAAACAAATGAAATTTTAATTTGGTAACGAATCTAACTTTTATAAACTTTAATAATAATAATACTAGTTAGTTTAAATAATATATGTATATATATATATATATATATGTATATTACAATAAAAACTAAAGTAAGTTTTTTATCTCACTAAGTAGGGTTAGTTGCATGAATATTTTCTTACCATGGCATTCTATTGTGTCATCTTTTCATTTAATTCTAATGGATTAAGATCATTTTTATACAATATGCATGTCTTTATGGGTTCACCTCTATCTTAGCACAAATCAAATCTTAAACGTCTACTCTTTTAACCATGTAAGATGTCCCTCTAATTTTGCTGTCGCTAGACCTACACCAACTCTGTCAAGGATATACTCATTTTGCATTTTGTTCCTAAGTGTCTATCCACTCATCCACCTAAGCATTTTCATCTCAGCGACACTTAACCTTGTTTTATGCTTTCATTTAAAGGCCAACTTTTTGTGTCATAGAATATTGTAGGTCTCATCACTATCTCATCAAACTTTCCTTTTAAGTATAAATGATACTTTTCTATCACACAATATGCTTGATGCATTCCTCCACTTCAACTAGCTTGAATTCTACTAATAACATTATTATCTATATCACCATTACTTTGAATAATATACCTGAGATATCTAAAATGTTCACACATTTTAATGATTTGATCGCTCATATTTACAACTCTGTCGCTAGAGATATTACTACTAAAATTATATTCCATGTATTCAGTTTTAGGTATACTCAAACGAAAGCCTTTAGACTCCAATATTGATCTCCATAATTCAAGTTTTTTCTGTACTCTTTCTGTAGTCTTATCCACGAGAAGGATATCATCAATGAAAAACATGCACCTCTTTCTGTAAATGTTCATTAAGAGCATCCATAACTGAAGCAAAAAAAAATGGGCCTAAACTTGATCCCTAATGTAATTCAACTGAAATAGGAAAATACTTGGTTAATCCTCCTTCTGTTCTAACACAAATAACAAATCTAATATATATATCTTTAATGGCAAGAATATATGTCATATCCCCACTTTTTTCTCTAAAACTTTCCAAAGGACTATCTTTGCATCAAGTCTTATTCTATGTCCATGACACATCAACTTAATTTCTCTACAATTTGAGTACTCTTTGTGCATCCCTTAAATTTTTTAAAATGGGGGATCAAAATATTCTTCCTCCACTCATCAAGCATCTTTTTTAGTTTTTTAAATAATATTAAAAAGTTTAGTAATCCAGGAAACTCCCAAATCTCTTAAATATTTCTATACCTCAATTAAGATATCATGAGGTCTTGTTCATTGCTCACCTTTGATTTTTTTAAAGCATCCTCAATTTTTTCCTTACCAATGCGATGATAATAATAAAATATTTCATTAAAATGTACAATTTTAGCATGTCAAATACATTTATTGAAATATGATTTTATTAATTAAATATTTAATATTTAATACAATTTAATTTTTGAATTTCATGACTATTTAAGAAAATAATGATCAAATTAATTGTAAAAATGTAAATACACATCACACATTTTTATATATGTATATGTTAAGCACTTAAATTTTAACATAATGCAAAATAATTATATTTGTGAGGTATTTATGCACGTACAACACAATTCTTATCTATTTATATCGAAAACCAAATTTTCAAATATATATTCATAACACTCAATTTTTTAATATCACATCAAAAGATATCATAAGATATGTATGAGATAAACACATTTTTTCATGCATTTATTTATAACATTAAAAATGTCATAAATATTGAAATGTGTCGGATGATTTGCGGCAATAGAGTAATAATTTAGCGTCTTTAGTGTTGGACAAAGATCCAACACACGCACAGTTAAAAGAAGAGTAATAAGAGGAGACACCTTAAATTTTTATGTGAAAACCCCTAAAAAAGAGAAAAAAATCACGAAGTTTGTCCTAGTTGAGATAATCATTTATGTGATGATGGGTACACTTGTGCACTCATCTCCTGAATTAGAAAAGATAGAAGTACAAAATTAATGTACAACGATATTTTAGTAACAATAGATGTAATGGACTTCAAAGGTCATAATAGATCACTCTAAACCAGTAGTTTGTCGTGGATATTGTAGATTGGGCACAACGCCAACTTGTCTTAAAGACCGTAGTTGAAATACGTGATAGTTGTTGGTTATTTTGGTCATAGATGGTTGTTGCAGAGTCATCGGTTGACCACATAGGGCTAATAGAGAGCAGTAGCAACTGAGAGCCATGTAGGTCGTAGTTGCTCAAATAGGTTGTAGTAGTGAGCAACAATAACATTTGTATGTCATAGTTTTCTGAGTTAGGAGTGGATCACTTAGGTTGTTTTTAGTCATATGGGCTGTAGTGGTAGGTTGCAATAACATTTGTAGGTCATAAAGACTGGAGTTGAGAGCTTTTGATATGTGATGAAGTCTGTAAGCCACATAAGCCCGATTTGGGCGCATTTGAGCTATGATAATCTTTACAGGCCGCATAGGCTGAATTTGAGAGCTACATGTGTAGTGATAACGTATGTAGGTCACATATGTCGAAGTTGGGCACTGCATGAGTTGTGATAATATTATTAGGCCACAGAGGTAGAGGTTGAGAGTTGCATGAGTTGTGATCCACATATGTCGTAGTATGAGCTCCAATAACATCTATAGTCGCAAAAGATGGAGTTGGGAGCTGTATGAGTTGCGATGACGTTCGTAAGTCATAAATGCTTAAGTTAGCAGCTACATGAGTCCTAATAATGCCCGTAAAACACATACACTAGCGTTGGGAGCTGTAGAAGTTGAGCTCCACGTGAGTCGTAGGCCATGGTGGGGAGATGTGAGAAGAGAGCTTCAAGTGTTTGGAGAAGGTCATTGTATCTAAGTATGGTGGCTGTAAACAATCATAGCGGGGGCATTGTTAAACTATCTTCAAGATGCGTTGTTGCGCCAACTACGGGATGCGTTGTTGCGTTGTATACGTGGTGCATCAATGAATCGTATTCAAGCTGATTTCTTATGCCATTTTTGAGGTGTGTCGTTACAGTGACTTTGAGGTGTTTCATTGCATCACTTCAGATGATGCTTTATTACCCTGCAACATACCCCAATATTCTGTAGCACACGTCGTGATTCTGCAAGGAATTTTGTTGCAACAAGTAGAGGGTGACAAAGAGTGATCGATGATAGCTGGCGAGCTGTGGTCGACTGTGGTTGGAGGTTGCAGGAGTGGGTGGTATTCGCTGGACACTCTATGTAAAATACTAGACCTCATTACATTCTCTTCCAAGCTTCAACATCATCTTGTTCAAGGTCTGGCTTAACTCTTCCCTCTTTTTCATGAAAAGGGTAGGGCTCAATTTATGGAGTATGGGAGAAGCCTCCCTGCAAATAAGGAAAAAATCCAAGCCACTTAATTGGATGCCCCGAAGTGATTCTCTGCATCGAATGACATTTTTTATGGACATTTGAGTGCATTAACGATGAGAAAAATTGAGTGATCTTAGACCCGTTGGATTCTTCTTATTAAAACACTCATTCACCTATAAGCTTGTCAAATTTTGAATTTGTTTGACCTTTCAATTGGACATCAAAAGCTTCTTAAATGGTTTAACATCTAAATCTAAGCTTTATTTGACTCGTATAAGACCAACTTGGTGTCATTTGAATATAAATTTGTTAATATCAAAGTTTTTGATGATTTTTAATTGAAATTTGGATGTTTTTTTATTTAAAAAATACTCATCTCTAGGTTGGTGTTAAATGACAAATTTTAATCATGAGATATCAAATATAAATATATAAATTTTTAGTGTTCGATATGCAACATTCAAGATATGTATAAGCAAACTGCCGCATAGACCCACCATAACAAAGCTTGCACCTTTAACTGCTCCGGCGGCCATGGCACAGCTCTTCTTTGCAACTCCTCGTGTGAACTCTCTTCATTTCCCTCCTTCCTCTTCCAAATCTCTACCCCTCCTTTTCTCCATTAAACCCTCTCATTTTCCCTCCTCGTCCCCCAACCTCTATCACCTCGTTTCCTTCCGCTTCGCTCCCCAGGCTCCACGCTTCTTCTCCTCCTCTTTCGATCAAATCAAACCTCATCTCCAATCCGAATGGGAGCCCATTCTCAAGGGATGGATCTGCAGCGCCGTCTCCGTTTGCTGCCTCTCCGTCGCCGTTCCCAAGGCTGGGAAGATACCCTCGATCTTGACGGAGGTCGGTTCCGACCGGATGGTCTCTGATGGGATCGCCTTGGCTACTCTAGCCCTAGCTCGATCAGCCGCGACTTACCTTCAGCATGCTTTCCTATGGGAGGCGGCCTTGGGAGCTGCGTTTAGGATTAGGACATACGTTTTTAGCAGGGTCATTGAGAGAGACATGGGTTTCTTCGAGGGAAACGCGGGATTGGAGGCCGGCGATCTTGCTCACAGGCTCACTTCTGAAGCATCGGATGTCGCCGATATGTTGTACTCTGTCTTAAATGTAAGCGTTACTCTGCGATCTCTTTATTGATGTTTATAACTGATCTATGTTCTTTGCTGGATCATTTGTTATTGAATCGAATTTCTTTTGTGATTTTAATCTTCGATAATACATAATGATTTGATCTTTGTTTGAATGGAAAATTAGACTGTGGTGCCGAATGTCCTGCAGTTTTTGGTGATGGCTACTCAGATGGTGGTGCTGAGTCCACCTCTTGCCTTAGTTTCAGCCATGGTAGGTTTTATATCTGAAGTTCCTGCATTTTATTTTTTTTTTGATAATTAGGCTTTTATGGACTGATTTTAGCATTATTGCACATTAATTCTATGACTGAAGGGAGTTCCAATCTTGTTACTTCTCATTGGCTACCTTGGTGAAAGGCTTCAGGGCATATCGAGAAAGGCACAGATAACTTCTGCTAAGCTTTCTTCCTACCTTAATGAGGTTTATTTTAAGTTTAGTTTTTCATTATTTGAAGATTTCTTTTCTTCCATGCTATGTTTTTGTTGTTTGTTGATGCATCGGTTGAATCACTAATGAGCTGGTATTTAGTTTAACAATCCAGGTAATTCCATTGATGCTCGTTGTGAGGGCCAACAATGGAGAGCTGAAGGAAAACCTGCATTTCTATACGCTTGCTCGTGATGATCTGATAGCTCGTTTTGGAAAGAAGAAGATGAAGGCATTTATACCTCAGATTGTGCACGTCCTGTGTATAGGAGGTTTGATAGCTCTTCATGCTATTTCGATGATTGCTTCAAAGGGTTCAATGGATGGATCAAGACTTCTTTCATTTACAATGTCATTAGCGCTTCTGATCGATCCTATCCAGGTAGCGGTAACCGTTATAACTTTTCTTTAACTTGCATTTGCAAACAAGCAAAATCTGTGAAAGTTGTACATTCAATTATGTATTTTTTTTAAGTAGCCATTTTATTATTCTGATTTTTATGTTTGAATCTTCTATATTTCTATCTTTTTGCGAAGTAAAGAAATTTTTGAGTTTTTTTTTTCTTTGGTCAATAAATATTCTGCTAATTTAAGGAACTTGAAGTTAAACTATAGACTGTTAATTTTTAATATATGTATTGATAGCATTTCATCGACATGATTTTACCAACGGAATGTGCTGCAAGTTCTTTTTTTGCATGATAAAACAGAAATGGAAATTTAGCAAAAGTATGTTTCACCCCTTATTCCTTATTATTTTGATGGTCAGTGATAGGAGCTGCGGATCACACGTTGGGACCACGGTCTAGATGCGGCTACACCGCATGTATCGCACGACAACCCATCTGGATCGTCATTCAGACGTGGGGTCACCACACGTAATATTTTATCCGGTGATAAACATCATATTGCTGATGATAAAGATGATAATAGTCATAACAAATTAAAGTTCATATACACTAATAAACATAAATAGGCTTTTTTTTTCTTTTCTGGATATGTGATCTCTTGTGTTTTATTATGATGCGGGCAGCATCCTTCACTGTTTCTTTTGTTATCCCCTTCAAGCTTCTTGACCTCCCTGACCATATCTGACTTCACTTGCAGCTAGAGCTTCTTTGCCATCTCATATACTTCCATATACCTCAACTTCCTTTGTTCAAATGAGTTGTATAACTCTCTGGCATTGGGTTGATTAAGATGATGTTGCAATTAACTTGTTTTTGCAGATTTAATAAGGTTTTAGGAAGGGTTATTTGACAATACATTCAACAGATTTTGAGGGTTTTGCGAGTTCGACGAGCTTGTAGTTGCTTGCAACTTTTCTATTATTAACATGATTTCCTCATTTATTGAAGCTATTTTTGTGGGTTGTATGTTTGTATGCTTGCTGGACCGGAATTTTAAAGAGGGTTATATATA
>NEWO01000269.1:845778-863434 GCA_003013225.1 Phalaenopsis aphrodite
ATATATATATATATATATATATATATATATATATATATATATATATATATATATATATATATATATATATATATATATATATATATTAAACTTGTCCCTTATGAGGATTAGGGTTTTCAGGTTATCATTATTGCACATAGAATTGAGACGATGATGACGGCCGACAGGGTTCTCTTGGTTGATGGAGGAAAGGTGGTGGAGGTGCCAAAATCATCCCTTCTCTCCCCAGATGGTCATTTAGCATCCATTCTTAACTCGTAGGATCACAACTCATTTCATTATTATTTTTTTAATCATACTATTGATATAAAGAAGGAATATTTTGACATATATGCCATAGTTGGCTTTGGCATTGACATTTGCATGCATACCTCCCAATTCTTATGTCTTTGTATATCTAACACTCAAAGCTTCAATTTTGACATGTATGCCATTTTTCCTTTTCTTCTAAAAAAAGCCAAAAATGGTGATATTTTTGATGTGATGAAATATTTGGATGATATAAATATAAAAAAAGCATACTTTAGATGTTAGATATGTAAATATATAAGAGTTGGGAGTGCTGCCTCCATAAAGAAATGTTAGAATTGCAATGTTGCCCAGTTCTGTGATCCATCTAAAATTGCAGTTTTGCAGATACGATCAATATGAAAAGGTGAGCTGAGCTTGACTTCGAATTGTTTTTAAATTATAAAACGTTTCATAGGCTTATTCAGCTGACTCATATGTTCATAAAAGTGCAGCTAATGTTACTAATTAGATGGGCTCGGTTTAAGTGTATACAATGGCTCAAAATATTTCTTTTTTGTGATATAATAAGCGATTATTTCATGCCAATCATAATATAAAATAATATTTTAACCATTCAAAAATTAAATAATTTTTTAATCACATTTTTCATTACGATCACCCTTTTATCCTATCTGATTATTACTCTTTTTATCTGCTATTTAAAGCTTTTATCTATTATTGAAGGCCGTGAAATTTTTAAATTGTTAAACTTTTATGTTTAAAATTTAATATTTAATATTTTAAGTTATTTTTATGTAAAAATCTCAAATAATAAATCATAGACCAGAATAAAAAATTAAATAAATGAAAAAATGGACATTATTATTAGTAGTATTATTATTATTATTATTATTATTGAAACATATTATAAATAAATATTTTATAGTCTAATTTGCCAGGACGTGCAAAATTAATAATTAACATGATAGAATTTAATAATAATAAATTTATTTTATTTAAAAAAAATCTAACTGATTTTATTTGTTGTATCAAACGATGTCAATCATTTAATCAAATTATATTTAAAAATTTTACATTAGTAGCATTTTTAATTTTATATATATATTAAATGTAAAGCAACATATAAAGAGGAAAACAAGCATAGCACATAAATTCTTAGGCACTCATACATCTAACACCTAAAACATTCACATTTTTATGCAAAAAACATATGCACATGGCATCTAAATTACCACTATTCAACACTTAATAAGTGAAATGCACATTTTCATGCATAGGTAAGGGGAAAAAAATATTACATCAAGATTCCTGATGCAAGGTTATATCAGAACCCTAATCACAATGTGTCGTATGTACGGTCCAGCCTCGCTCAATACAAAAAACTAAATAGTTTAATATACAAGGCAGGACCATACACGTGACAGATTGTGATTGAAGTGTTGATACAGTTTTACATTAAACTCCTGACATAATATTTTATGATATGACTGTAAAAATTGATTAGGTAATAGATATGTAAATTCAAAAAAATTGAGCATCATGTATGCAAAACTTCCTAAAATTATATGAGATTTAGCATCAAAATATGCATAAATCAGATAAACAACCCACATTACATAAAAATTTTGTGAGANCGTAAAGCAACATATAAAGAGGAAAACATGCATACCACAAATTCTTAGGCATTCACATATCTAACACCTAAGCATTCACATTTTTATGCATGAAACATATGCCCATGACATCAAAATTACCACTATTTTAACTTAATAAGTGAAATGCACATTTCATGCTTTGGTAATGAGAAAAAAATATTACATCAAGATTCCTCATGCATAACTGCATTAGGACTCCAATCACAATATGTCGCATGTACGGTCCAGCACTGAATACAAAAAATTAAATATTTAATATATGATTAGGCCGGACCGTACACGTGGCACATTGTAATTGAAGTGCTGATACAATTTAGCATCAAAACTCATGATGTAATATTTTATGATATGTCTGTAAAAATTGAAGTTTAGGTAATAGATATGTAAATTCAAAAAAATTGAGTAGCATGTATGCAAAACTTCCTAAAATTATATGAGATTTAGCATCAAAATATGCATAAATCAGATAAACAGCCCACATTACATAAAAATTTTGTGAGAATCACACTGATGGATAAGATCCCAATGCAGGTAAGAGTATGAAGATTATAGGGGCGTCCACAAAAGTTTTTCCACTAGAAGAAACAGAGCATGGAAAGAAAGACTTTCTGTTACTCACTTGGGATTTCTAAGAACAATTATAACAGAGTCGCCGCGGAGGAACATCTTACTGATGAACCTGTCTTTGTTCACAGGCAATGCTTTCTTCTTTCCTTTCCCTGTTTTTGGTACCTGCAGACATATTTGATTCAGAAACCAGGACAGTAGAAAGTTTATTAAAAATGGGGGCATCTTAATTTTAACATTTCTACCACACAAATCTTTCATATCACATTGAAACATTTCTATTTACAAAAACTAGCACCAGGTTCTATTTTTGAACTACTGAACAGGTGTATTTACGTGTGCCGCAATCAAGCCATTGAAAATTTGATAAAAATGAAAAATATGATAAAAATGAAAAATATGATTGGGGTTTTATCATGAATTTTGATATTTGAATGAGAATTTGAAAAATGGATGGAGGGTGATTGGTCAGTAAATAACAGTGTTTCAGATGGTCTATATATCTAATTGACCCAAAAATAATATCACTATTTTGACTTTTAAAAGGTAGAATACACATTTTCATACTTAGATAAGGTTGTACGTATGTAAAAATTGAAGTTTAGATCTTTAAAATGTAAAAATATAGAAATTTGGTGGTATGTATGCAAATGCCCCATATGACAATATTGAGTCGAGAGTAATCTCATAAAATTGTCATTGAAATGCATAGCAATTGAGTTGTATGCATGTAAATCTTCCATTTTATTTCAAAATAAAGATAAAAGAGAGCACCTCGGTCCACATCTCCCTGACATTTTCAAGAACCATGTTGCAATGGCGATCGAAGGCTCTGACACGTCCGAGAAGCTTCCTATTGTTTCGGCAATTAATAAGAACCTGCGGCAACACGATATGTACACACAACCATAATTTGAAGCAAAAACCGCAAATAAATAAAAATGATACTCAAATATGAAAGTGAAACAATGTTGATTCATTAAATTTAAGCGCTGCGAGGATAAAAAAAATCAGAAAATGTCACAAAAGTAATAACAATCAATCAGGTAAAGTAAGGTCCTCAAAGGGCTAATTAGGGTGCCTCATTTTATTCAAAGGCAAAATAAATAAAACTACATAGTTTTGAACAAAATAACATATAAAGACCCATCAAATCTACTTCCAAATTTACTTCAATTATTAGGTCTCTCAACCTTATATTGATCCCATGAAAGGTCCTTTAAACTCCTAAAATGAGGAATTTACCATTTGGAATAATTTGAAGAGGAAGAGGAACATTTATGGAATAACAAGAAAAAAAAAAATTTTGCATGTGAAACTTAAAAATAAAAAAGAGCACTTGTTTCTTTAGAAAAGAGAAATTACAATGTTTAGCTACTTCAAAGAATCTGAGTGAAAGTTAGGGCCAGTTTGGGGAAGCTTATCGGATGCGGTAGCGGTATGAAAATACCGCAGTCGTGTTTGAAAAACACGTTCGGACCAACCTTTTCGTGCCGCTTCGACGCGGTTGGAAAATATTGTTAATAGATGGCGAAACTTGGAAGGGGCCGCGTCCTGCGTTAGCTTCGCGCGTTATGGTGAAGAAATTCCTCCCGTGCCCCTCGCTGCTCCTCCTCGCCCTCGCCCTCAGCTCCTTCCTAGCGGCGGTGGACACAAATTAGGTAATATTACAACCTCTGCTCTCCCTAGCCCTCCTAACGAAACCCTATTTTCCCGCCTTAAACGAGGTATGCCTTCGACCCTTCACTTGGGCCTCGTTGCATTTTTGTGGGGATGCATCATTGTTTGTTTCGGAGGTTAGATGCAGTTTTTACGGAATGTTGGATGCTAGATATGAATTTTCGAATGGGTGGTTTTTTATATTTTACCTTCTTATAGTTTGAATGAGTGATCTGAACATAACTTTTCAATATTTTGCTTGGTAAAGTCGGAATAACTATTGCTCATCCATTTGGATGATCACACTTCACCTGTTATATTATTTTGTGAGTATTTACTGTTCCTCGGGAAAGAAGAAAGGGCTGAACAACATAACTGATGTACTATAGACATCGTTTTCTTTCAATCTCTTTGTAGAGAAAGGGACTGCTGTCCTATAGAAAGAAAGGGTAGATTGGACTTGAATTTTATGACCCCTTTATCAGCTAATTTTATGGTATATATTTATCTCAAGTCTCTTTTCATCTTGTATTTTTTGCTCATATGAATTCGAGTATACCCTAATATATGGGCTTCAGCTGGTTGGTGATGGGGTCATTTGGAAACTTTCTTCTTCATGTGTTGCTCTTGGCATATTTTATCCATTCAGGGTGAATACTTCACGTTGTGCTTTTCAAAATCTGAGGATTTATATTGTGTATCTTACAGTTTTCACAAAATATAATGGGGCATTTACATACGTATGCCTTCCTGTTCCTATGATCAAATTTCATGGTTGGAAATGTTGGAATTGCAATAGTGGAATTTTTGAATGCTTGGGATCTATTTTCTGATTGGAATGCATGAGAATATTTTCAATTCCTGTGATTTGTAGAGAAGAAATATAAGGGGGATTTACATACCTGCCACTTCATTTCCTATTCAAATCCTATTCACCGTTGCAAGAAAATATAATGGGGGATTTACATCCATACCACTATCCAGTTACAATTTGAATTACTATGCTCTTTAGTTAGAAAATATGGGGCATTTACATAAAAAAAACGCAATTCTTTGAAAAAGCTCTTTAGTTGTATGATGGGGCATTTATTGGCCTTGGAGTCCTATGTATATGGCGTTGGTGTTGAGATGAGTTGCAAGCTATCTCTGGAATGGGGCATTCTTTGAATGTTGTCCACTTTTGATACATGCAAGTTGTAACTGGCAGTTGGTAGACAATTTTTTTTTCAAGAAATCAATACATGCAGTATTTTGACAGTTTCAAGAAATCAATACATGCAATACATGCATGAATTCTTTCAGTTTCATTTCTGTGTTGATGATTTTAATCATCCTAGGTATGCTCGGTTCTAAATAATGAAATTTACTTGATTTTTTTTCCAATGTTGGAGTCATGAATTCAGCCTTTTATTCAGGAATGTTTGAGCTTAATGGCCCCTATTTATGTTTTATTGGTGGTACTTATTTTCTTCATTAATGTACCAATAAAATTTTCCAATGTTGGAGTCATGGTTTGTGGCTATTGCTTTATTGTCACACTTGGTTATTGTGCTGGTTTTCAGAAATGGGTAAGGCTGGAAATTGAAGGGCTGATTGGTTATGTGTTGGTTATGTGCTTGGTTTTTAGAAATGGGTAAGGGTGGAATTGGGTAAGGCTGGAAATTGAAGGGCTGTAATTTGGCAAGGTTGGAATTGGGTAGGCTGGAATTGGTATTCCGTTCTGTTTTTACTGTATGCAATTAATTGGTTCTCATTACTTTACTGTTGTAATTGGGGTAGGCTGGAATCCGTATGAATCATGCAAATTGAACTGTATGTCGAAGGGTGGTTTAACCGCAGCATGTATTTGAATCCCATGAATGGCCACGAGGATTTCTTAAGATGGATATTGAATTGTTTTTAATGAATTGTATTACTATGTCTATTGTAGTTCAGTTGGACATGATCAATAATTAGCTTTATGCTTGTGCAATTACTTCTTCAATTATTTTATTATGCATGTTAGCTTGGAATATGATTTTCTTTATGTTTATGCAATTATTCATATAGTTCCAACATAGCTAAAACAAATGAAGGTGGTCCGACAACTATGTGAGATAAGGAGGTTACGAATATTTTTGCAATCTCTGTATTACGGAAATTGAAATTGATAATATGCCAACCAAGTATTTTAATAAGGTTTACAAAATATTATAAAAATGTTCAAAGAATTGGCAATGAGGGATTACGACGGGCTCAAATTTAAAAATAAATGGGATCAATTGAAGAATGAGTAGAAAATTTGGAAGAAGCTCAAACGCGTATCTGCCGGTTTGGGTTAGGATCTCATTAAGCAGACAATCGATGCCCCAGATGAATGGTTGGCTGAGAAATTAGAGGTAATATTTATACTCTCATTTTGATTTACATTACTTATTTTTTTCTAATAAACTCACTTAACCCCCTCCATTACAATGTCACTAGGGCTGTCAAAAAAGCTCGTTGTTCGCGAACAGTTCGTGTTCGGTTCATCAATGAGTTTGTGTTCGATTTGTTCGATAAGTAGACAAGACAAACATGAACAAATTTTTTTCGTTTGGTTAGTTAAATGAATCAAACACGAACAGTGATGCGTTCGTTCGTGTTCGAATCGTTATTGTTCGAAATATAAAATAATTTAAAATAATTATATATAAAAAATTTATGATATTCAAAAAATTAAATTTTATAAATTATAATATATAATAAAATAATAATAATAATAGTATATTAATATACTATATTAGTAATATACTTATATTTATATTATATAATATAAGTTCTATAATTAATTTATATATATTAATATTAGGGATGTCAAACTGGCTTGTTGTTCGCGAACAACTCGTGTTCGACTCGTGTTCGGCTCGTTCGTTAAGAAACGAACACGAACAGTGACTTCACGAACAATTTCAAACACGAGCTTATTTCAAACAAACTAAATTTCAAACGAACCAAACACGAACACAAGCTCTGTTCGTTCGTGTTCGATTCGTTTACACCCCTAAATGTCACAAGCAATGCCGTCAGCGAATAAATATAAGCAGTGCGGAATTGACCCAAACTTTGAAGAAAAACTTGACATAATGTTTAAAAAAGTTGTCACGACTGGAAAATTTGCATTCAACCCTAATGAGATGGGTTTTGCAGGCATACCAGATGACTTCCCACCTGAGCAGTTGACGATTGATAAAGAAGTGCGTAGTAACCAGAGGGAGATGCAATCCAGTTCACCTTCAAAGAGGCTCAGGCTTGATAGAAGAAATAAATAAAAGGACACTTGTGAAAACCTCATTTGATCGACTCATAGAAGTCTTTGGTGCTCCACCACCTGCTTCAGTCCCTGACAACACCAACTTAAAATGTCTATGAACTTTAGTTTCTCTTCCTGAAGTAGTTGCAGACAGACGCTTTCATGCAAAGTGTGTGAAAAACTCGATGATCCAACCCGTAGACAAACATTCATGGTGTTGCAGCTGGAATTGTGCATTGAATATTTGTGTGTTATGGTAGATGAATGACTTTTTTTTATTTGTTATTTGTAGCTTTTGTTATGTTATGGACTTCTAAATGGGTAATTTTAATATGTTGTCCTTTGTATAGATCTTTTTTTTTAGTTGTACTTCTATATGATTCATGTTTATCAACAAGTTGATCTTTGTACATTTTCATTTTAAGAGCTTCATTTTTTCCTTTCTTATTTCTCGCTCCTACTATGTATTAACAATTGTTGAAATAACCGACATCTTTTTCCTATATAATGAATCCACAGCAGGAACATCGTAAAAGAATTGCATGGGCTATGCAGCTATTGCAATATTGTTGTTGGAGTATTACCGATTCAGCAGTGTTCGTATACCTCGTATGACGTCCAACTTTGTTGGGGATAAATGACTAGGTGATATGCTTTCTGAACATCTAATAAAGTTCAGCAACATATTTCGAATGAGTGTACCTATTTTTATGGATCTCCTGCAGAAGTTATCTCTGAATCACAGCCTCCAAGTTTCTTCTAGAACTACGAGAAGGGAGGTTGTTATGGTATGACTCGTATAGCATATAGGGACAGACGCTGGAACAAAACGGAGCGGTTCGGAAGAATCTGTTCAAATCGAAAAGTTACGTTATGTGGGTTGGGGGTGCAGGGGCAACATCTTGCGGTACGGTACATGGGTAATGTTGTAATTACAAATTATACTTAGGGTTTACTCCTGAGGTTATAAATAGGCTTGTTTATAACCTCAGGAGAAATCCCTAAATTCTGTAACACTTTTCTGAATATTGAAAGAAATCGCCGCTCTGCTCCCGAGGAACTAGGCATCTTTGCAGAACCTCGTTAAATCATCGTGTTCTTCTGGATTTGTGTCGATTCCTATTTTTCTTCGCCCTAATTTTTCAACAAGTGGTATCATAGCAGGTTCTAGAGCAAGGAAGAAAATTTTCGGCGCAGGAAGGACTCTGGCGATTTGTGTCATTAGGGTTTCGACGCAAGAAAATGAATCGCGACATTCGGTGACGAAGAGGGCAGCGATTCAGCCAGAGAGATTCGGCGATGAAGAAGACAAGGTTTGGGCTTCGCCAGTATTTCGAATCGCAAATCGCGGGCACCACGACAACCGGGAGGAGTTCGCGAACTGCGGATTTGGATCGCGACAGAGAATCGCAGCTTTCAGGTTCTCGGTTTTCAGCAGGAATCGTGGCGTTCGCGGTTTAGAGGATCGTTCGGCGAACTTCGACAGTCACCGTGATCAGTGGCGCGAAAGGAAACTTCGGTCGGAGCCTGGAGCTTAGGTTCGGCGGGAGATTTGTTTCCTTGCTGGTTCTGGAGGTGGAACCGGAAAGCGGAGGCGTTTTCAGAAGCTTGTGATTCGATTCCTCTGCTGGAGAATAAAATTTGGAAGGGTAGTTCCGATTGTTCCCTTCTTGGTGTGTGGAGATCGAGAAAGAAAGTTCGCAGGCGACGCGAAAAGGATTGCAGACGATTTCCGAATTCTTTGCGGGAGAAGCTCTCGATCCCGGTGTGAAAGGAAGGTTCGGGTGCGAGATTGCTTGTTCGAATTTCCTTTGGCGGAAGATTTCCTCAATATTTTCTGGAGAAGATTGCCTTTGTTGGTTGGAAGGAATATCTGGTTCATATTTGAATCCTTTGCTGGACGCGAGCAAAGACTAAAGAAAATTTGGAAGGACTCTGAATTTTCTTGGTTGAGATTTTTCGGAAATTCCTTTGTTGGAGGCATTGCTTGCGGGATTTTGGTCCAAAATTTATTTGTTGCACGCCGTGCTATTCCAGGACGCAGAAACAGGGAACGGGTGAAGGATTTTGAAGGAATTTAAAAAAAAAAGTTCGTTGCAGGATCAATTTTCAAGATGACAATTTCTGATACAAAGTTCGAGGTTGCGAAGTATGATGGAACTGAAAATTTAGGTTGTGACAAACAAGAGTAAAAGATCTGTTGGTCCAACAGAAAATCTAGAAAACTCCGCGGAAAGCAAAATCAGATGCAATGAATGATGAAGATTTGGAAGAATTGCAACAACGAGCAACAACAACTATACGCCTATGTCTGACAGATGAAATTATGTATCACGTGATGAATCTAAAATCTTCAGGGGAGATATGAAATAAATTATAAACTCAGTTTATGGCTAAATCTCTAACGAATAATCGTATCTGAAACAAAAACAGTATGGGCTGAAGATGCATGAAGGTTTTGATCTGGCGCAACATGTTAATGACATCAATCAAATAATCACGAATTTATCACGGCTTGTGGACTATTGAGGATGAAGACCGAACAATGATTTTGTTTACTCTCCTTCCTATGTACACTTGGTGACTACTCTTACATATGAGAAAGAACTATCAAAGTTGATGAGATTACTGCAACATTGTTGGCTCACAACCATCGAAAGAAGAATGCAGGGGAAAACTCTCATGACAACAGTTTATATGTGAAGGGTAATCAAGATCGTGAAAGGAAGAATAAGAATGAGGGTTCTAGAAGGCGAAATTCCAGATTCGAGTCCAAAGGCAAAAGCACAATTCATTGGTACAATTGTAAGGAGTCTGGTCATATGAAGAGAGATTGTTTAAAGCTTAAGAAGCAGACTGTGGAGAAAGGTAATGAATCATCGAAGACTATAAATGTGGTGTAGAGTGACAATTCATATTGCAGTGATGACAATATGCTTTCGGTTTCATCAACTCAGTTCACGGATGCATGGATTCTTGATTCAGAATGCACTTATCATATAACACCTATTATAGAGTAGTTTATTTCATACAGGTCAACTAATTCTGGCTCAGTTTATTTAGGTGATGATAGATGCTGCAATATTGTTGGTATTAGAGAAATCAGAATTAAAATATATGATGACTCAGTTAGAACATTATGTGATGTCAGACATATTCCAGATCTGAAGCAGAATTTGATTTCCTTGGGTATTTTACATAGAAATGGTTTCATTCTTAAAACAGATGATGACAGAGAAACAATCAGAATCGTTAAGGATGCATTGACTGTGATGAAAAGAAAATTAACTGTAGGTAAAATCTACAAACTGTTGGGGAGTACATTTGTAGGTGGAGTTTATTCTGTGGAGTCAGATGATGATAGTACAAAGCTATGACATATGCATCTAGGTCATCTCAGTGAACGTGGGATGACAGAATTGCATAAAAGAATTATGTTGCATGATATTAAAAGTTGTAAACTCGATCTTTGTAAGATCTATATTCTTGAAAAACATACTAGAGTCAGTTTTATGACTAGAAAACATAAAACTGAAGGGATTCTTGATTATGTGCATTCTGATGTATGGGGCCCTACCAGAGAATCGTCATTGAGAGGATTTCAATATTTTGTTATATTTATTGATGATTTCTCCAGAAAAATTTGAGTGTATTTCTTGAAGCAGACATCTGAAGTCCTCTAAATTCAAGCTGTGGAAACCTGAGGTGAACCAAACTAACAAAAAGATCAAGTATTTGAGATCTAATAATCACGCAGAGTACACAGATTCGCAGTTTCAGAAGTTCTGTGAGAAACATGGAATTCAAAGGCATTTTTCAGTGCGCAAAACACCACAACAGAATGATGAGGCAGAAAGAATGAACAAGTCCTTAACTGAAAGGGCAAAATGCTTAAGACTGAATGTAGAGCTTCCTAGATCACCTCGGACATCGTTAGGTGGCAATAACACATAAGAGGTATCGACAATTAATCCAGTTAATTTCGATCATTTATGAATTTTTTGTTGTCCTGCTTATGTGCATGTACCTGGAGATGAAAGATCAAAATTTGATGCAAAATCCAAGAAGTGAATCTTTTTGGGCTATAAGAAAGGGGTGAAATGATACAAGTTTTGGGATCCGATTGTAAAGAAGATGATGATCAGCAGAGATGCAGTTTTTTATGAATAGTTCATGTTACAGCAGAATCAAGACAATGTGCAAGGGAACAGTTCCAGTTCAGATGCAGTGCAGATGAACTTAGAACAACATCCAGAAACAACTAAGAGTAGAATGTTCAAATCCAACACCTGGTGATTCCATTCCAGATAATCTACAGAATTATAATCTAGTCAGATACAGACAGAGACGCATCAATATAAAGTCTCCTAACATATTGGGTTATAAAGACTTGGTCTGTTGTGCACTTCTCATCAGCAGCGATGATCCAACCACTTTCAAGAAGCTATCACTAGCCATGAGAAAAAGAAATGGATGAGTGCAATAGTTGAGGAGATGGAGTCTTTGTAGAAAAATCGCACATAGGAGCTAGTTCAGCTTCCTGAGGGAAAAAAGACTATTGGTTGCAAGTGGGTGTACAAAAGGAAACCAGCAGTATCAGAAAAAAAGGGAAAAAATTCAAGGTTCAACTGGTAGCAAATGGATTTTCACAACAAAAGGCGATAGATTATGATGAAATATTTTCTCCTGCGTTCAGACATACTTCAATCAGGGCAGTGCTTGCATTAGTAGTCATTTGAGATTTGCATTTAGAGCAGATGGATGTTAAAACTGTTTTCTTGCATGGTGATCTGGAGGAGTAGATTTACATGGAGCAGTCAGAAAGGTTCACTCAACTTGGACACAAGCATCTAGTTTGAAAGTTAAAGAAATCGTTGTATGAGTTGAAACAATCTCCAAGACAATGATACAAGCGGTTTGACTACTACAAGATTCAGTTTGGCTACAAGAGATGTGAGTATGGTTATTTTGTTTATGTGAAGAGTATTGATGATCGTTCTATTATTTTTTGTTATTGTATGTTGATAATATATTGATTGCTGCAAAGAATATGAATGATATTCGTGGTTTGAAAGCTTTATTGAGCTACGAATTTGACATGAAAAACTTGGGTCCTACGAAGAAGATGTTTGGAATGGAGATTCATCGAGACAAAGGCTCAAGATGATTATGTTTATTTCAACGATGTTTATGTTGAGAAAGTGTTAGACATGTTTGAGATGAGCAAAACAAAGTCTGTAAGCACTTATTTGGCAAATCATTTTAAGCTTTCTTCAAAACAGTGTCCTAAGACATACAGAAATCGAAGACCTAGCAAAGATTTCACATGTCAGTGCAGTTGGCTGCTTGATGTATGCAATGGTATGTACTCATCCTGATTTAGCTCATGCTCTTAGTAAAACATGCAAATATATGGCTAAACCTCGAATGCGACATTGGGAAGCAGTCAATTGGATTTTCAGGTATTTGAAGAGAACTGTAGGACATAGAATTATTTTTAACAGTCAGTAAAATAAGCATTCAGTTGTAGGGTATGATGATTCAGACTATATAAGTGATTTGGATGACAGAAGGTCTACAACTGGGTATGTGTTTACATTTGGTGGAGAGTCTATATGTTGGAAATCAACAATTCAGTCTATTGTGGCATTATCTACAACTGAAACTGAGTACATGACAGTAGGTGAAATTGCAAAAAAAAACTTTATGGCTTGTTTGGCTAGTAAATGAACTGGCATTGAGCAAGGTGGAGTTCAGTTGCATTGTGGCAGTCAGAGTGCAATTTATCTGACTAAGAACCAGGTGTATCATGCGAGAACCAAACACATTAATGTCAGATATCACAAGATCAGAGAATTGATTGCTTCTGGTGAAATATTGTTGCAGAAGGTTCATAATGATGAAAATGCAGCTGATATGTTGACCAAGCCAATTACTATCAACAAGTTCTTACATTGCTTGGACTTGTTGAATGTGTGCAATTGCAAGAAAAGCATGATGGTCTAACCCACAGTGGTGCAGGTGTAACACCCAAGTATTTTTTTCTCCTAAGGGGCTGGATATTCGCCAAGGTAGAGATTTGTTATGGTATGACTCATATACCATATAGGGACAGACGCTGGAACGAAGCGGAGCAGAGCGGAACGGGAGAATCCGTCCAAATCGGAAAGTTACGTTATGTGGGTTGGGGGTTGCCCCCGGTACGGTATAGGGGTAATGTTGTAATTACATATTGTATTTAGGGTTCACTCCTGGGGTTATAAACAAGTCTTATAACCCCAGGAGGTATCCCTGAATTTTGTAATCCTTTTCAGAATATTGAATGGAACCGTCGAGAACGTATGCATCTTTGTCGAACCTCGATAAATCTGTGTTCTTCTGGATTTGTGTCGATTCATATTTTTCTTCGCCCTAATTTCTCAACATAGGTGTTGGCTATAACATTATACATTCTGTCACAGAACGAATCTACTAGAGGTGCTATGAAGAGATTTCAACATTAATAAAAAACAATAAGTCGTTACATCTCCAAAGGCATACAAACACTTGTTAGCTTGGCAGTTCAAATCGTTAAGCCAGAGGATTCATCATTTGTTAGTACTTCAGGACAAATTGTCAATGATCCCTATTACATGTCTTATTTCAAGGTAACTATTGGTTTCTTTACGTTCCTTCCAAAATATAAATAATTTCTAACGTTCTAAACATAACTGCATAGGTGACATATATTTGATCATAGTGGTTCAACTACTCAAAATATCATGGTGGTATATGACTTCAACATGGCGGGCTGGGAAGGGAGTGCACATTACAGTCGGATTTTCTCCTATACAACAAGGAACATATCACAGTGTTTTCCTCATCCGTCTTCAGGTATGATTTGATTTGTAAATATACTAGTTATATGTATTAATCGTCATTAATAGTGTCTTCCATAACAAATAAATACTATTTAGTTGATATTGGATATCCTATACGGAGGAGCTACCTGAAATCATATCCAGACACTAGATACCATATTTCTAATTTTGAGCGAGCAAGTGGTACCATCTGTTACCTGAAATCATATCCAGACACTAGATACCATATTTCTAATTTTGAGCGAGCAAGTGGTACCATCCGTGGCAGAAAGAAATATTTAACAAACACTACTCCTCTTTACGTGGGGTAATTGAAAGAACGTTTGAGGTTTATGAGAAGAAATGAGTCATCTTACGTGATATGTCGTTGTATCTTTCAAAAATTGGTGTATATTGTGGTGGCAACAATGACATTTCGTAACTTCATCCTACATCATTCACATTCAGATACGGACTTTAGTATGACGAATAAAGATGAACTGAATGTCTTTAAAGAACCATCAGAATTTGTGGTGCCTTCAGTCCATGAGGATGATATTGACTCTGATTAATTTGGGGTTCATGACGCTGAGGGTGTGGCTGAGATGGCTGGTTTGAGGAAGTCAATCACAGATTTTATCTATGGCAGCTGATCCACCAAGTCTTATTTATTTCATCTGCATTTCGTTTTGTTTTCATCTGCATTTATTTTTTTTTCAGGATCTGACAATTGATTTTTTTTGGGCATCTATAGCAACATGTCTTATAGGATTACGGGCACAAGCAAAGTTGTTGTGTTACTATAGATTATCTGCTCTGTTACTCACGTCACGTCAGCCTCACAGCAGTGGAAGATAGTTTTATGGTTGCCGCAATGGTGCTTCAGCTTGTTGCGATTTCTTCCGACGGGCCGACAGTCCAACATGTTACACTGCCAGCAGTGATCGGGATACAATGATTTCCCCGGTTGACAGTGCAGCTGAAGACAGAAATAGTCAGAGTTTGAAATTGAATATTTTAATATTTCTCATTATAGTTGTAATTGTATTTATCCCTTTTTTATTTCTTCTGATACTCACGAGTGTGAGCACCGTATGTCATCTATTGAATTGATCAGTGATAATTTCAGGATTTTGTATTACTGTTCTCATTTTAGTTTTGTTGCAAACAGTTTCAAAAAACAAGGGCATGAAAGTCATTTATCCAACAACAGCTATCAATAAGTTATTTTGAATAAGCTGCCCCAAAGAGGCAAATTATTCTGACAATCTGATAATCTGCAGATTATCAGATTATCAAAATAATCTGCTTACCACCAGATTATAAATAATCAACAGCTGCCCCAAACAGACCCTTAGTTAATCATAAAAGTTTAGACAGGGAATCTAAACATTATCCAATACAACCTTTAAGGACTTCAAAGGTAATACAAACTTCTATACATCACCAAATAAATTAGACTCAAGTAAAATTCAATTAGGCCCCTAAATCTGACACACCAACTAGACCAGAACTCGACTCAAAAAAGTAGAGTTCGGATTGGCTTGAATAATTTTTTGGTTAGTTTCGGATTAAGTATTCTAACTCAAATGATCCCCCATGAGATTTTGACATGAAACTGATTTAACCAACCTGTAAACCCAAATTTGTCCTGAGATTGGTGGTTCAAATTCAGCCTGAATTTGACCCAAATTTGACACAAAACTGCAATGCTTATGTTAAACTGGTCATATCAGGTCAGCAAAATGAAGGTGAGTCAAGTTTGAGCTGAACTGTGACCCATTATGTTAAGGTCAGTTTGATCAAATAAATTTCAAAATGGGTCAATTTTGGGTCTAATTTGAACTGAACTGCAAACCCGATTTGACACCCCTATTCGATCTAATGGTTTATAACCTCACTTCTATCCTTGAGATAAAGAGCTTAAACCCCTACTCTTTCACTTAACTGATATTTTAAAAAAATTATAAATATTATATGTTGTCTCTTATCTCTATGCATTTTTCTATAAGCAACCCTGTGCCCCCATTAATATATCATACATGGGGATAATTTATTATCTTTAAAAAAAAATTACACCATGATCTGCCATTCCTTGTAACCTTGTTTAACACCACCACTGCTTGACTATGTCAGAGAACTAAAGAAGAAAAAAATTATTTAAACTAGCCCTTCTCCCAACTTCCTCTTACAGATCGAACCCCAAGTGGGCATCCATTCCAAAGATCGTATAATCATGGATTGGAACCAGCTTTATTTTTAAGATGGGCAATATTATTTGTTCAAGTATTTGGCAAAAATAATGTGGAGGGGAGAGAGGGCGCAAAATTACTAAATTGTATAAAGTACATAAGAAAGAAATTATTAAATTTTATTATTTATATAAAGAAATCTCAAATTCCAGGGTGGGGGCAATTGCCCTCCCTGGATATACCCTGGTTCCATTCCTGAAAATAATGCATTGCTTACCCAAAAAAAAAAAAAATCTAATGATTTGCATCATTCCAGTATCTTTATTTAACAAGAAAAAAAAATTTAATCAGCTACATGAACAGAACAACTTAAAAAGTGATCCACAATGTATCATACCTGAGTATTTTGCTTGACGCTCATCATCAAAACAGATAGAGGACCAGTGTTGAACTCCTCCTCCTCTTTCTTTCCGATCTGTGAAAAGATATTATAAGATATTTCAAAAAAGAGTTAGAGCTCTGTAATGATTAGTTCAATAAATGCTACATGAATGGCTCGAGTGAAAATTTAAAATAGCCCAGATGCAATAATAAAATGAACAAAAGCAAGATTCTTGGTATATATTTTAAGTGTATTTAGAATTTGTAAAACTGTAAGTGTGGAGAGATGCATTTATAAGCTTCATGTATCATATAATTCAAACTTCAAATATGACAGAAAATCAACATGCCACATAATTTGCATAGAATATATTTTGAAATTAATACAGCCAATAATTTCAAATAATTCACGAAGACAATCATAAATTGGTATTTAAGATTCATGATAACTAAAATAAAGATTGAATGTGGTCAAAATCAAGTTCTTGATGTTATCTGTGTTAGACTAAGCAAACTTCAATTTGGTCTGAAGAAAAACTTACATCAGCATCATCTGCCATTATCTACAACCTGCATAAAATTAAAAGAAAAATAGTTAATTCATGTAAAAAAATCATTGTGAAGATAAGATGAAAGAAAAAATAAATTTAAAAAAATGTGCAACAACAGATATCAAAAGAACATTACGAGAAATGTAAACTTGCAGTTGGTAGTTGGAGTACTCTGTCTTAAAGGACGACAAATAGACTAATACAACATAAGTTTAAATGAATATAATATATATATTTATATTATTGTATGTTCTTAAAATTCCGCAATATGAAGAACATTATCTAAAAA
>NEWO01000269.1:864604-891846 GCA_003013225.1 Phalaenopsis aphrodite
TTGATAAAAATATATTATATATAGGAAATATGATTTTATGGAAATTTGGTTGTCTGCTTATCGATTTATTTTTTTCTATGTTCTCTCAAAAACTATTTAATTTTTGCGCTAATTTCATCATCAATTGGCTTAAAGACTATTTGTGTTTCTTTTCATTAACAGAAACTGAGTAGTCAACTTGATTGATAACTAGTAAGTCGTCAATTTAGTTGAAAACTATTAAGTCGTGACTTCGTTCACAAATTATTTTTTTCCTTATATGAAAGCATACCAGACTTTTTGTTGATGATATCCTTCTTGTGAAAAAGAATAGAGATAGAGTTCATGAAAAATTTGATTTATGAAAGTCTACATTAGAGTTTAAAGAGCTTCATTTGAATAGATCTAAAATTGAATGCATTGAATGTATTTAAGTAGTAGTAGATCTAGTGGTAGAGCTGTAACAATAGGTGATCAAGTTATTAGAAGGCATGACCATTTTAAATATCTTGGGTCTACTGTTCATGGTGATATAGATGGGGATGTTTAAGTAGAATTCAAGTTGGATGGTCGAAATGGAGGAATGTGTCAGGGTGTGATAGAAAAGAACAACTTAGATTTAAAGGAAAATTTTATACGATGGTGGTGAGACCTGCAACGCTTTATGGTGCATAATGTTGGCCTTTCAAAGAGAAGCATAAACTAAAGTTAATGTTGTTGAGATGAGAATGCTTAGGTCGATGAGTGGTTTAACACTTAGAGACAAAATGTGAAACGATTGTATCTATGAAAGGGTTGGTGTAGCTCAAATGGAAGACAAGATTAGAAAAGTCGTCTTAGATGGTTTGCTCACATTAAAAATCGACCATCTGAAGATCCGGTTAGGAGAGTAAATGCTTTAAATTTGAATTATGTTACGAAAGGTAGAGGTAGACCTAAAAAGACTTGGGCATCTTGTATAAAATATGATCTTAATTTATTATAATTAAATGAAAATATGACACTCAATAGGACACAATAGAGAAGAATGATTCATGTAGTCGATAACACTTAATAGGATAAAGGCTTATTGTTGTCATATAAAAGCATACCAAGCATCATATTATTTGGATTAAAAAAATCCTACACCTAAGTAGGGCTGTCAAAAAAGCTCGTTGTTCGTGAACAGTTCGTGTTCGGTTCGTCAATGAGTTCGTGTTCGATTCGTTTGATAAGTAAATGAGACGAACATGAACAAACTCTTTTCGTTCAATTAGTTAAACGAACCAAATACGAACATTGNCATTCAAGTCACTAAAGAGTTCAAAAACACTATAATTACAATATTTATCAACATTAAGTGTGTGCATTCTTGTATTGGTCATGCATATGCATAAAAAACTATCCAAATTTAGGTAAAATGGTGTATACTATTTTTTCGTTGGTGAATTTTTGTGCTGTGGTAGTCTTTTGCTATTATGTGATAAAATTTAAAATTATTTTAACATGTATAAAATAGAACGTGTTTAAAAAGAATAGATGCTACATTGGAGTGCTTGGCAACCTGTTGGTTTAGTCTCGGGTTGTAAGATTTAAGTTGTCTTCTGATTTCCCCTTATCCAATTCATATGCACAATCCAGTGGATATGTAAGATTGTAGTTGTTGAATCCTAAATTATCTTTCGAGAAACACATCCCTAGAGCTAGAGCTGAGAGGATAGTAGAAGGGAGAGATTCAAGTGAGAGAGAAACGTTTTGTCTTTATTTATGCCGTGACCGTTTATTTATAGGGGCCTAAAAACACAGTTACAAAAAAGAGGGAACTGTTAAGATAACTGCTCAAACAACTGAATTCTATCAAATGAGAATTTCATTATAATACAAAGAAAATATGACATATGTTAGTCGTCCGAAGTTTCGGGTCGATCGGTTGACTTTCACCGAGGGATCCAGTTGATCTATGAAAATCCTTCGATCACTCGATCGCGTCATCTCATCGGATGGATTCGCCAGTCAACAAATTTATCGGTCGCTAGGTATGTCAGTCGATCGGTTCGTGGTGGCCGAAAGACTGTTATCTGTCGATATTCGCTCTTCGGTTCGGAACTTTGATCGCCTAAGGTCTCCTTCCTTGATTGTTCGATCCTTTGAGATTCGTGCGGGCATTTTTTCCTTATGCAGTAGCGAACAGAAACAAAGCCTTGAGTTTCAAAATTTAAGTGCATGGAGTTCAACTGTATGTGGAAAATTAAAAATTAAACTTGAGATGAGCTTAAATTGAGATTAAGATTTATCCTGTGCAAGATTATCCATTCACCTAGGTTGAGTTTATACATAAATAGTGGTTTAAAGAATGAAATTCATGACTTTTTGCTTAAATATAATCTCTTCTAATGTTTAATGGTGTGTGTAAGTTGAATTTGTAATTCCTTCAAGCGCAATACTCGTATGACTACAAATTGCCTATTTCTTAGGTATGTCGCTTCTTGTAATAGCATAAAGCTTGATCTTTTTTTTAAATATTTTGATAATTTGTTCATTGTCTGCCTCTACAGAATTTGTTACAGGCTACCTTAGTACTCTCGATTTTGATAAAAATATATTATATATAGGAAATATGATTTTGTGGAAATATGGTTGTCTGCTTATCGATTTATTTTTTTCTATGTTCTCTCAAAAACTACTTAAATTTTGCGCTAATTTCATCATCAATCAGCTTAAAGACTATTTTTGTTTCTGTTCATTAACAGAAACTGAGTAGTCAACTTGATTGATAACTAGTAAGTTGTCAATTTAGTTGAAAACTATTAAAATGTGACTTCGTTCACAAATTATTTTTTTTCTTATATGAAAGCATACTAGGCTTTTTGTTGATGATATCCTTCTTGTGAATAAGAATAGAGATAGAGTTCATGAAAAATTTGATTTATGAAAGTCTACATTAGAGTCTAAAGAGCTTCATTTGAATAGATCTAAAATTGAATGCATTGAATGTATTTAAGTAGTAGTAGATCTAGTGGTAGAGCAGTAACAATAGGTGATCAAGTTATTAGAAGGCGTGAACATTTTAAATATCTTGGGTCTACTGTTCATGGTGATAAAGATGGGGATGTTTAAGTAGAATTCAAGTTGGATGGTCGAAATGGAGGAATGCGTCAGGGTGTGATAGAAAAGAACAACTTAGATTTAAAGGAAAATTTTATGCGATGGTGGTGAGACCTGCAACGCTTTGTGGTGCAGAATGTTGGCCTTTCAAAGAGAAGCATAAACTAAAGTTAATGTTGTTGAGATGAGAATGCTTAGGTTGATGAGTGGTTTAACACTTAGAGACAAAATGTGAAACGATTGTATCTATGAAAGGGTTGGTGCAACTCAAATGGAAGACAAGATTAGAAAGTCGTCTTAGATGGTTTGCTCACATTAAAAATCGACCATCTGAAGATCCGGTTAGGAGAGTAGATGCTTTAAATTTGACTTATGTTACGAAAGGTAGAGGTAGACCTAAAAAGACTTGGGCATCTTGTATAAAATATGATCTTAATTTATTGACACTCAATAGGACAAAATAGAGAAGAATGATTCATGTAGCCGATAACACTTAATAGGATAAAGGCTTATTGTTGTCATATAAAAGCATACCAAGCATCATATTATTTGGATTAAAAAAATCCGACACCTAAGTCATCTCGCATAAATTTAGGTGGTAGATTTTTAGAATTTTTTAATATTAAATTGATATTACGGTTTATAATTGCAACTATATATTTAGTCAATAAAATATTAAATTAAAAATGCAATTTAAATGAAATTGCTTAGGCTATAGTTTTAACGGCAAAATCATCTCTATCATAAGGATCAAAATTATGTTTCTACATTCATGAGATATAACATTGGATATTTTCAAAGTGGATCAATAATTTGTAGGCTTTTCTAGTAATACGATTTATTTGATTCCAAAAAATAATAAAGTTGACACAAATAGACATGCTTGATCGTTTTAAGAAAATGTTTCGAGTCAAATATTGACGGCGTGAAACATACACTTAAAGATAAATAGTCATTTGGTGAATAATGGGATGAAATACATAACTACAAATAATTCAGTAATAGATTATTCTGCAGCTACTACTTTCTTAATTTAAGGTCTTAGATGATTGATTAGGAATGAACTAAGCTACAATTCTCTAAAAACTAAAAATAAAAAAAAATAAAACACTAGATGTGGTTTTGAGCATTCATGCACATTACAAGTATTTATTAGAGTGGTTACGCTTTGTCAAACCAAGCAAAACGCAATAACATCTTACTTAATACCTAATGAAAATACATTCAGGCAAGTATGAAATAATATTAAATAATTATCAATTTTGGGTTTGGATCATTAATCTATATTGTACAATGCAATCATTGGGCTATAATTCTTGATGTAGAAAATGGTACATAATTTTGAAGGAAAATATTGTCTCGAATTTTTATTTTTATAATTAAATGTATATAACAATTAATCATTTTAAAGTAATGCTTTGAACAGTAAGATAATACCAATGAAATACTTTCATTTAAGTTTCTTGATTTTAAATTTTAATTATATATGTAAGTAATATGCATTCAAATTCCACATTGAACATTATTGTGCATACATTAGCTAGAATTGCACATCATAGAACCACTAATAAGACAAGAACTATTAGGAACATTAAGGAAATTATTGTTTTAAGTGAAAAAAGAAAAGTCATATATGACATCAATGCAAGGAAAAATCATCTTCATCAAAGAGAGTAAGGGTCCATTTGAGGCAGTGGTGCGGTTCATAAACTGTGTTTTGGCATCGTTTTCAAAAAGCTACCACTGAAATCAATGTTTTTTCATCAGTCCTGGTTAGGTGTGATGGCAGCTTTCTAATTGCAGTCTGACTTAAAAAAAAATTGTAATAGCTACTGCAGTTTTTTGCAACATCAAATTATTCTTCAGCAGCTTCACAGATGTTTCTTAAATAAGCTGCAGCTACCCCCAAACAGATCATAAAACCCCTAAATCAAACGATTACGAAGAAATTAGAGATAATAAACCCCCAACTAATGATGAGCTTCCTCTGCCCCTTTGGTATTCATGAGATGTATTTCTATTTCAAGTTCTAATATTGAAAATTAGTAGCACAAAAAAGAACAAATCAAACATACATCATATGTAACAAGAGTACGTATATTATTTATTGATTGTGGCAATGTAATGGCTATCATATCAACTCGAACGCTCATAAACAACCAATTTATAATCTGAGCCACATCCTGTATCATTTCATGTTGATTGGGTAAATAGCACATCTCAACATGCGACAGCTAGACGCCTCGTCCCCATCAACCTAGAAAGTTAAAAGAACAAAATTTGGTGTGATGTCCTTCTAATACGTTAAACACATTCTTCCAGGAAAATTTTGACTATGTGATATGGACGTTATCCAATGATAAAAAAAGTAATTATGTATACAAAATTAGTAAAGAAACCATAAAATTTTTCTGATCAAGCCAATAGATAAGAATGCCAATCTAAACCACACAAGTAAACCCGGAACTCAAATGTCTCTAAAAAGGAAAATGTGTAGCTTTAGTTGATTTTGATTGATGCTTGTATTAATTTCCACTCAGCCATAGTTTCTCATTCTGATATTTCTACCCCTACATCTACCATAGGCATACATTCTAACGAGCATTTTCTTCCTGAGAAGGACGATACGCCTTTGCCTCTTGAGATACACATATTTGTTGTGATCTCAAATCTTTAACTTTTCTAATCAACCATGAACGACATGAGTTATGAAACTTCTCCTTCTAAGAAGAAAAATGCAAGATTTTCTACTAATTTGCACATACTTATTGTGGGTTTAGATCATCATATTATTTTTTTTAATACACTGTGTGGAATTACGCTCATTATTATTTACTTTAATGTTATTTAGTACTTGCTATATTTAGTCATAATATAAAAATAGTAATTCTTAATTATAGGTATTTATGTTTATTCTATAATTATAGGAATTACTTAATTGTAGGAAGATTTCTTTCCTTGTTTTATCTCTTGTAAACGCCTATTTATAGGTGAATTATCTATGTATTCATGGAGAAGAAAGTTATTCAAAACTCACACACTGCATGGTAGTTGATATAAGTTACCCTCCACGAGAGACATATAGCCCGACTTAGCTTTTACATTTAAATCACCATTGCAAGACCTAATGCATCCCACAAAGCATCACAAGCTGCATGGAGGCATAAATGACTTGTTTTTATGATTGTTGATGTAACTGAAATGACATATCAACCATTATATGTTATTGCATTTTAACTAACATTTTGTATTCACGATCTTCATTCACTTGAGTCACAACAATTTGACATAATATTAATAAATTTCTTGAAGCTACTTTTTATGTGTATTTTCATAAGTATTTATTGCCAAAAAATAATATAAATTCATTCCCCTACTCTGCAATCATAAAAAGTAATAGGCATAGAAACCTTAAATTAATTGCTTATTTTTTAGTTTTGACCAATGTTATCAACCCATTCCTTGCACCCAATATTTTACTTTCTAAAGTATTTATTAAGCATTGGAACTTACAAACTAACCAACTTGAAGAAGATAACAATCAAAATTTACAACAACTTAAATATAAGTCTCTTAGCAATTACGTGTCCTCTACTAGACAATGCCACAATAGTTACAAAAATTCAATCGCCTCCCAAACAGCAATGGATAAAATTTCTCCAGCCTATTTGGATGACTACAGCCTTTTTTTAAGTTTGAGTAGAGTAAATATAGATGTGGTAGAGTTAAAGAGGCACTAATATAGGATTATCTTCATCATCAGAGCATCATATCAGTTTGAAGAATTATCATCATACAGTACATTACAAATTTCATATAATACAAGCAAGAACAAGATTTATTGACCATTTCCCCCTAAGATTCAATATATGCCTCAAATCAAGTGTCACTCCACTTTCCATTCAAGCATGATTGGCCCCCTCTTCTATCCAAACCATCAGCACGAGATGGAAAAGAGTTTGAATTTTTCTTCAACAGACCTTGGTCGACCACACCAAACAAGGACAAAACAAAAGCATGCAAATCAAAAACGCTCCATCACCATAAATGAGTTGGCAAAAAATTGAAGAGTTCTTATTGATGAATTTTAATTTTTCTATAAAAACTCCATGTACCCTTTTTTTTGATATTAATGAAAGATTAATAAAACTTTGCTTGTGATTGAATCCCTTAGTGAGGCTGCATTACACAATTCAGTTCTGGACTTTGGTAAGTCAAGCTACCTTTGTGTATTTTATTTATCTCCACTCAGCATATCAATTCGAGTCCCCTACCATGCCACCACATGCTTCATGTATCCTACCATAGCCCCTATAAACCTCTATAGACATTGGTCTCTTCAGCCAAATCCAACCATAAAATAGGCCTTCCAAGATTTGGAGCCCTCACCCAAAGACACTGGCCTCTCCCATGCTCACCACTAGCCTCCTCCCTCTCGCCTCCATGGTGCCAAAAACAACCAATCTCTACCTCGTGGCCTCATCCCAAACAAGGCATACTTGAACCTATCTTCTCCTCAAACCTCCACAAATATGTCACTATCCCATTCTAACTCTCAGCCTACACCTTCAATCCCACAAAATTCAAATCTAAACATCAATTCACTACTCCAAGTTTACCACCATATCACCATAAGTAATCACCAATCAAAAAGTGCACATTCTCCTCAGGAACATTCCATCACCAATTCATTAATGAATTTATATATGTTATACTGGGATATACAAGTGCAAGGAATTAGATTAATTCCGCTAACAAAAAAGATAAGCCTAATATAATTTAGTTGGTCTAAATTCTCAAAATCTTTCAGATAATGTTCAATCCTTTCTATTTGCAACCAAAGAGTCTAAGTGAAAGAACATCAGAACCACCCAAGTATAAATTGTAATAATCTTATCCCCCAAGACAAACTTTTAAGATTTGAAAAAACAGAATGATTTACACTATCAAGCTTCACTAAACCATACTAGTATCCTAATAGACCTAAGAATGCAGAAAATAATTCAATATATCAGATGGATAACATTGATAATAGACAAAATAAAAACAGGTATTTGAGATATGGAAGCATAAGGCATGCTTAAAAAAAAAAACTTAAGAGATCACCAGTTATATTGTTTTAGGTGATATTTAATCAAGTTTTAGGTTCGATTCTGCAAAACATAATTCTGGAAACTTTAATTTCTACTAATTTGATGCATCTCATTTGAATAAATAAATATTTAAAACTTATCATTCAAGGGATTTAATGGATTTAAGCACTTCTCTCACAAATGTTAAATCCTAGAACAAATAGCAAAACAGTTCATTGGGATTTGTCAATATTAAACAATGATCATGCCAAATGGTTTTCAAATTTTAATCATCTCCAGATTTATTAATCTGAATTTACAGGATTTAGCAAATCTTGACTGTAGCAAAAACCCCTAAACACATACGGTTTGCAGCAAAAGCTGGAAATGTATCTCCCGCAAAAGCCTAGCTCCAAATAATAAAGCTTCTAATAAACCTCATGCAATATATCACATTTTTATAAACCTGCCAATCTATTTCCAATGAAAAATAACATAAATATTTATGGGGGTACAATAATCATCTCGAATCAACTAATCAAATGTAACCCAAACCCGACCCGTTTAATCTGCCAACTATATGGATCAAACATGACCTATAACTCAACTGGATTCGTTTAACTCGAAAACAACCTGCTTCTTAGTTCCTTCCAAGTCCCAACCATTAACAGCGCACTCCACAAAGGGAAAAAAATCAAAACACATTCTTCAAAAAAAATCAAAAAAATTACATACATAGCACAAGATTCTTATGTATTTAAATATTTAGATAAATAGCACTTCGGTGTTTTAAGCCTATGCATGAAAAAGGAGAATTTCACTTCTAAAATGTGATAATAGTGCTATTTTTTTGTGATACTAACGATTTGAGCGCCATGAGTGTGAACAAGAGAGTTTGTCTGCTATGTATGTGAATGCCCCAATTCAAAGAAAAACTGATTTCTAGTTACAAAATGTGAATAGTTACAGGAAACCCTTTGCTGTTTAAGGTTATGATAAAGAGCAGAGCGATCTGCACAGATCTGTAGGAGAAAATACCTTCGTTGGATTGGCGATCGGCGGAAATGAAGATTTCGAGCCTTCAACCTTTTGGATTCGTCTGGATTCCCTCGCCTCGCCCCCTTTCTCGCCTCTTCTCGCCTTCTCCTTGCCGCACTTCGCCCTTCGCACTTCGCAAACCCTAAACCCCAAAACCAAAAATAAAAAAAAATTAATCAAGTAATTTTCTTCAGAATTTATGTATTTATACCTGTTGCCATAAATTTTTTGAGAATTTAATAATGATAAAAAATATGAATTAAGATTTCACCTGAATTTGAATATTTGAGTGAGAATTTGAAAAATGGATGAAATAGAATGATTATTTTATAAATAATAAGCTTTGGGCGTCACAAAATTGTTGAAGCACCCAAGCCCTGTTGAGAAAATATTGCATCAGGACTCTGCACGTAGAGTTACGTACGGAGTTCAATGAAATCACGCCACGTGGCAGTGATAGAAAAAAAATAGAAAAAAATATGTTCGGTAACACATGGAAATATTTTTCCCTTGTTATTCAAGTGTTATTGTGTGTTATTCAAGTGTTATTGTGTTATTCAAGTGTTATTGATGTGTTATTGTGTTATTATAATACTGAAAATATTTCCATAACACAATAACACATGAATAACATATAATAACACATTAATAACATAGAATGACACGGGGGAATATTCCCCAGTGTTATAGGCCGATTTTTTTTATGTCACTTCCATGTTATGTGATTTCATTGAACTCCACACGTAACTCTAAGTGCGAAGTCCCGATGCAATATTTTTTCCAGCACTGTTGTCCCGTATAAATTCACAAGTTTCACTTCAAAATGGGTTATTTTTTAGGTTTTTAAGTCAAGTTGCACTTGACCTAAAATTTTAATTGTGTCAAATTATGAGACAATAACTCAATCGAAAAAATATTTAGCTCATACTTAACTCAATTTTTTTGAGTTGGAGTTTAAGTCAGATTATCATGTACTATCATGTCAATTGTTTACAACACTAATGACATCTTTCATTTCCACATAATTCACTAAGACGATCTTGCTTGAACACAATTTCCTCTCATTTAAGCGACTTTTGTCCTTAAATTTTCAAGATATTGTTAAATTAATTAATGTATTATAATGAATATTGGCTAGTCTAACTCTTAAAAATAAGGGTCTGTTATGGGCAACTGTTGTTGTTTGAAGAAACAGTTGTGGAGTTACTGTAGAAGAGGTTGTTGGTCAAAAAGCTGAGGTAACTATTACAAATTTATTTAAATTTCAAAAATTTAGATCATAGCTTTTTGGCAACCGCCGCGCTTAGGAGGTCATATTGAAAAAAACAATTTTCTATCATATAAATTTCAAGAAAGCAGTTCCCCAAATAAGGTTGTGGTGGAGTTATGAAAAGCAAAACAGCCAAAAAGCTGGACCTGAAGTGTTTGATCTTAATTTTCTTAGGACTATAAAAAGGCTTTCCATCACCCAATGTGTGCATGATTTCAACATGTAATAACAACTTTGGGCAAGGATTATAACCTGTGTTTTTATTTAAACTATGATTTTCAATGCTCAATTTGTGATTAAAGTTGTGATTGGTGTATTAAAGTCTACATTCTAAGAAAATGTGAGTTAAAAAACTTTTACTGTTTTTAGAGTTGTGTATTGAAACTATGATTTGAAATGTTGCATATTTGTCATGTTGGGAAACCAACTATGGGAGAAAATTTTATTAGTGTTGCAGCTTCATTAGATTGGTTTTTGACTATGACAAGTTCAATTAAAATAATGACCATGTGTGGAGAGTAGCTTTAGAGAGAAAAATTTTCAAAAGATTTGATCATTTGAATGCCAAGAGTAATATTATGATAATATTAGTTGTTATTGTAATTTTAATTTTTATGTTATTCATTATTAAGTGGTGTGTAACTTTTGATGTAATATATTAAAATTTTGACTCTTTGTAAACTTTTGAAATCTATTATGATGTTTTAATTAATTTAATTAGAAAAATAATTAACTTACAGTTAGCACATATACATAAGAACATTACAATCTTTTTTTCTCAAAAATAGTTATGACACAGAGATTAACCAAATATACATACTGCTTTACCAATGACAACTTTCTCACAGTAGTTTTTCTAGAAGCAAATTCACGATTATTTTTACAAATAGTTGTAGTTACCCCAAAGAGACCCTAAATCTACGGAGGGTTTAGGCATTGGACAATTTATGCATTGGATATATGGCGATTGGGAGGTCAAATCATATTAAATTTTTTATATCTTAAGTATTCTATAACAAAAATTTTACTTATGTTTGTGAACTTTTATTTATGACTTAGTGCTTTTGTATAAAGTTGAATATCTAGTGCTCAATAGTGTAAAACACATGTTAGTTGTCTTTTCTTGCAATGGCAAATTTGTTAATTTAGGGTGAATAACCTAATATGATAGAGCTCAATAATTCATGATAAATTTAAATTAATAATTTAGGCATTGCATTTTTTTACCTAGAATTGTCCTCTGTCATATTCCACATACAGAGAAAAATAAATTTTACATATATTAATGGTAATAATAAACATCAAGTTTATAGTATCTTAAAAAAAAATAACAAAATGTTCAAAAAATAAATGAATACATTTTTTATTTAAAAAAGATTAAAAATTAAATAAAATAATTTAATTTGACTTAAAGCTGCACAAAGTCTCCTCAATAGCAAATGTTTAATAGTTAGTCAAAATGTAATTCTCAACAGCTAAAGTCGCATTAGATCATATTTATGTTCTCCATTTGTGTATACAATTAAAGATTGTAAATACAATTGTCCACTACATTAAAACTATTGGAAACTAATATATATAACTATTAGGTGAAGTTGATGACTTACAAAATACTTGATTCTTCATTCCATCATCCATGAGACTATCTTCAAGCTTTAAATTCATCAATGCGAAGTGAAATCCATTTATTATCTCATGGTTGACTTAAAATGAGTAATTTGTACGTGTATTCAACAAACTATTAGATGATATTATATATGATTTATTTTCAAGAAATCTATCATGATATACACACGAAGGTTCATAAGCAAATAAAATAATATTTATTTGTCTTTAGTATACTTTTTTGGACATGTCCCTCATGCTTCCTTATCTTGAAGGAGTTTAATTCATTGTCAATATGACAATTTTCTCTTCACTTGTTTGTTGGCTATTCTTCATTCCTCTATTATAGTTTTAGCTTTTCAATAATAAAAGAACTTAAAAAGTATATATATGAGATCGTTTATTAAGCCATTAACCTCCATGATAATCATGACAATGACATCCTATTATTTTAGTAGGCTTTTAAGGGTCTTTTCTATTTTTTTATTAAATTAAATACTTTTTGCTAAGAAAATGTAAATTTATTAAGATATTACTAAACTTCATTTACATGTCTATGATTGATTCATTTGGCATCATCCAAAATAGTTAATAATTAAGAATTTAAATGTCAATCCATTATTATTGAGCTTTATTAGTTGCTTAATATGTGTTAACAAACTTGTCCCATGCTTTCTACTAGTTCTCAACATAGATATGTTTGTGTAATTATTAAATTTTATTGCACAAAAAATAAGTGAGTGAGTTTGCATTCACTTGAGTATCATGCTTCCTTGAGTCAATCCTTTAAATATTTTTTCCAATTAAAATTTTCAGCAACTATCATGAAAGGATGAGAATATACCATCTTAACCAAGTGTCAGATGTCAGCGTTAAGGGATTATAAGAAATTTAACATTATGAATTTCTTAGAAGTCAAATAGGATTTTATGGGACAATGATGGATAAAAATAGGGCTTCCTTCATATAGACAAAGTTGTTGCTACAAAGTTGTTTCCACGACTTTACAATCAAGTATCCTCACATGAAACCACTTGAAGGTTATGACTCAACTAAAGATGAGGTTAAATTATGCTTTTTAATATTTTAAAAACCTTCCTAATTTATTTTTTTAATCTAAAAAATGCAATAAATTATAAATACAAATGTGAATAGTTAAAAAAATCAAAGCTCAAAATTAAAATAATAAACAATGTAAATAAGATTTCTAATGGTTCAACAATTACAAGATTATTCTATTTTTAAGATCTCCTTATTGTTTCACTAATCCATTGTTTTGTAAATCATAAGCAAAATGCCATTTTAAAATGACATCTTGTCTCTTCTTTTAAGATGAAAGAAACCACTCCAAGCATAAGTAATTAGAACATGCCAAAATACTAACAATAATAATAATAAGAAGAAATATGAATCATATAACAAATGCACTTTACTCGCAAATATCATATAAAGATTGCAAGTGAAAACTTGTAACTTTGGGTGCATGTTGCGCACACAAGGGGGAGGGAGGCAGGGAGCGAGAGAGAGAGAGAGAGAGAGAGAGAGAGAGAGAGAGAGAGATTGTTATGGGTGTAATTGGACCAATTTAGCTTAACATGTGTTGAAATGATCCTAAAATGTTTCTAGGGTGATAAAGTACATATTTAAAATTACTATATTTTTTACTAATTGCCATCCCATGGTAAAAATAACCATTGCAAGAAAGTTGCTTCATAAAATTTAAAATTACTAAGCAATCGTGCATACAGTCATCATCATATGTTCGGTTAATATATTAAATATAAAATCTTAGTTAATGTAAAGTCAACATTCACTTCAATTATATTTAGAAGAGTTGTTGGAGCATTATAAAGACATCCATAATCATGCACATGATTATCATTAGGATTACAATCATATGTATAATATGACAATACTTATTTTTTATTTTTAAAACACTTTACTTTATGTACCATATAACCAGAATCATGGTATAAATGAGTGCGCGTGTTACAAAAAATTAAATAAAATATAATTTTTAAAGTCATGAATATTCTTTGAATGCTTCCTAAATGAATTACATAGAAATGAATCTCCAATGGATAATATGCACGAGTCGCTAAACAATAAATGTTTGCTATTTATTTTTCAACATATATTTGTTATATCAAAATATTGTAACATATTATGGTTCATGAATTTAATAAGATATATTTACCTTAAACAAAATTATTTTTATAGGGACTTATTATATTATTGGATATAATCAAACTAATCTAATATATTAAAAAGGGTTTCGATTATCTAACTTCTTTGGCATTACTTCCATCTTAGAAGATGAAATCCAACTAACCTTTCAATTCATGTTGAAAACTATGTCATTGAGTGTCAAATGATAAGTTAGATGAAATGATTTTAAATTTTATATGAAGTAATATGATTAGAGGCGTATTATTATAATTTAGCTATTGTGCACACTTATTTTTCTTATAAATTACTAGGGCATTACTTGAAGGAATTATAATAGATATTATTATGATGTGTTAATGAAGTAACTCTAATTTTAAAGTATAATTTATTTGTTTTTATTCTAGGATTCCTTTCTCTTATGTGCTATGGTAAAGCTCCTAAGAGTGATATGTGAGAGGCTTGCATGGGTGAAATTATGCAATGTTTATTGCTTGCTTCTTTCACTCCATTGCATGCACTCTTTTTCTACATACCTTGTATTATGTGGACATTTATAACTTGTTATATACATTATATGTAATGTTCTATACATTTGAGTAACTCATAAGTCATTAAATCTTCCACTAATGATATACATGGACAAAACTCTTCTGAATTTATTGAAAAATTGACTATTTTATTATTCAACTTATAAAATCAATAAGTTTGAAAGGATCGTTGAAGCTATTAGTAGTCGTGTGTTAGATATACTATTATAATACAATTTGTTCTATTTGTTATAGTCATCTAACGAATTAATATTTACTTCTTTTGCATAATTATATTGCAAACTAAAGACGTGATTCCATGCAACCTAGGTTAATAGCACACTCTTTATATGCATAAACACCATTACATGTATGCCATGTCATCTTATCTGTATGGTGAGATCATTGGTCCAATGTCTACCTATCAATAAACCTATTTTACATTGCATAAAAATTTAATGAAATGAATTAAAAACTTATGTACGTGATATTTAGAAGCATCCTCTTTTAGATAGTATAAGATTTATTGTTATAATTTCTCAATATTTATTCTAATCTCTCATACACACACGCATATATATATATATATATATATATATAAAATTTTTATAAATATTTTTAATTTTCAAATTTTAAATTGAAAGAAGTCTTTCTACTATGATAAACTAAGAAAATATAAGCACAACATGTTTACTTGAGTGCAGTTTTAGGCATCACACTAAGATATAATCTATAAGGGCTTGGCCCCCACGAAAAAACTTGATCTCTCAAAATCAAGTCAGACTTGTCTAATCCTTCATATCATTTAAAAGACACCTCTAAAATTTATTTTCAATGAACATTTTAGTAACTCTTACAATATGCGTACTATATATTGACTTTTGCATTGTTTATTTGGAGTGGTAGCTTCATTTTTCAGTGAAATTATTTCCAAACACATACAATTTTTTATAATTAATTGTGTAATAATTTACAATTTAATCATTTTCAAAAGAACAATAAAAAGATACACTTGAGTCCAATAGAGCTCTTACTCCTTTATTGCTTTGCATCTTATTGATCCTAATAAAGATGACTTCTTATTGTTTCAAATGTTCAAAGTTTAAATGTTCTTTAGAGCTTTGTTTAATATTATTGTCATGTTTTAAGTTTAGTTCCACATCAAAATAGTTAAGAAAATATGTTGATATAAAGACACCAAATAGTTAACATCAAGCAAATTAAGCTTTTGGGTTGAATACTAATCTCATCACATGTGTATATGATGCAACATTGACCCCACTATTCTCAAACATCTAATTATTCAAATTGGCATTTGTAACTTCTATTTTATTTGCATATATATCCTTGGTAACTCATTGCCTACAAGTTCTTTATAGTTAATTGAAAACTCAAAAGATAGATATGGTTAGGCAATGCCCATCATTTTATTACATACATTGTTGATCCATTGTTTCCTTCATTACCATACCAAACATTAATCAAAATTAACATAACATGTTAAGAATAATAAATACTACATTTAAGTAGCTTATCTCCCTCACCACCTCCCTCCTAACATCAAAGTTTGATTTACTTGAAATTATTTGCCTCATGATCTCATTTATTGAGAGTGAGCATTGAGCTTAGACTCATCATATAGCTCAACTTTTCTTCCATTCAATTTTTGTGTTGGCCTCGCATTGTTCTTGAACTCAGTCGCAAGGGAAGACTTAATCAAGGCAACTTGCTCTTTGGAGACTTTCCTCACCTGAAAAAATCATAGATGTATGTATAACTATTCCATTTTAGTTTAATATCAATGCATCTTAAATAAGAAATACCACAAAACTCTTATGTAATTACATATATAACCTCTAAACATTCATATTTACATTAAAAAACTCGAATCTTTAACATCACATCAAAAATATCATTATTAATAACTTCTGAAACGTGAAATGTATCTTTTCATGCATAAGTTTATAGCATCAAAGTGTTATAAACATAAATATCAAACTTTAGGTGTTGAATGTATAAATGCATAAGAATTCTGTGCTATATACACAAATTTTTCGTATAAAAAATCCTAATAAATATAAATACGTAAGAGGATTAATTACTATAATTTCGATTTAACTAAATCAATTTGAACATGCATCATGATTACCTTGCCAAGAATATACCAAGTGACATTCTCGCTACAAGGAGGAGTTGTGAGTGAGCCAACGTATTTGAAGTATCTTCGACTATGGCGTTTTAAGGATTTTGTTCGGACTCGACCAACTGACACTTGGGTCTCTTCGTCCGCGGAGCAACGTTCCTCGGCCAGTCGAGCCACCGCTTCCTTCAACTATACTCATTAACATGTTAAGTAAATTACAGTTCTCAAATGAGACATGTGCGCCCACACATGCTAGCAGACACGCACACTCTCTCTTGTTTGATAAAATAAAATAAACCATGTTATGAGAAATGTTTCATATCACATTAAAAATACCTCTATTTTAACATTTAGAATGTGAAATGCACCTTTTCATACATAGGGAAAGTGGCATGTGTTTAAAAATTAAGGTCTAGGGGTTAGATATGTAAATACAAAAGAATTGAGTGTATGTATGTAAATCTTCCTAAGTTCATCTAAGAAAGTTTATCAAAAGCATACTGAGTATGCAAATGGAGGCTGCTATATATTAGCTTCAGATAACCCAGTAACACATTAAAATATAGGGAAATTTACATGCAGACCACACAATTTTTTTGTATTCATATCTAACACTAAAAATTTGATATTTACACTTATACCACTTTGGTGTCATAATCTTTTATAGGGCTCTCAAAAACGCTCGTTGTTCGCGAACAGTTCATGTTCGATTCGTTCGATAAGTAAACGAGACGAACGTGAATAATTTTTTTTCGTTCGGTTAGTTAAACAAATCAAACACGAACAGTGATACGTTCATTTGTATTCCTGTCATTATTATTTGAAATATAAAATAATTTAAAATAATTATATAGATATATATATATATATAGATCTAATGAAATTTTAAAAAAATAAACTTTATAAATTATAATATATAATAAAATAATAATAATAATTGGGGATGTCAAACTAGCTCGTCGTTCTCCAACAGCTCTTATTCGGCTCGTTTGTCAAGAAACGAACACGAACAATTTTGAACACGAGCTTACTTCAAACGAACCGAACACGAACACAAGCTCTGTTCGTTCGTGTTCGGTTCGTTTACACCCCTAATATTATGTATGAAAATGTGTATTTATCTTATAAAATGTTAATGTTAAAATTTTGAGTGATATAGATATAAATATGAAATTTTAGGTGTTAAATATATAAATACATAAGAATTATGTGGTATGTATGTAAAATCCCCAAAAAAATTTTCTTAAGCTTATTTGCACTATAAAATAAACTAAGGTTCATCATTTGCAAATTTGATTGTTTTATAAATTTGATGAAATTTTCAATTATTTTATATTTTTTTTACTTAATTTTGGGGAGCAATTAATTACATACAGGCCACCTGAAACATTGTTATTTACAAATCAACCACCCTCTTTCATCCATTCTTCGGATTCTAACTCAAAAATCAAAATTCATGCTAAAATCCCAACCCGTGTTTTTCATTTTTATCAAATTCTCATTAATTAGATCTCGGCACGTTGGTTAATTTGTAAATAGCAATATTTTGGGTGGTCTGTGTGTAATTATCTCTTAATTTTTTTTATTATTTTCAATTTTTTATGTAATTATTATCTGGTCTTGTTATATGAAAATTGAGGGCATATGTCTGTCTAATTACCTGGTATAGAAAAGGGTCTGGGTTGCCAAAATCGTATAAAACTGCAATAATTGCAACATTGCCCTCTTCACTCTCATGCCCCATTTGAAGCTCCAATGGATATCTATGCAAAACAATTCAAATTAATGTAAATTAGCAATTGTTTCCTAGTTTAGAAATAAAAAACTCAAAAGCATTCATTAAGGTCTCATTTGCGGCATCTTATTTGGTGCGATGACGTTTTGAAAACGCACCCGACCTGTTTGGGTAAACTGTGATTTGGCAGCTGAGGCGCCAGTGTTTTCACACCGTACCTATCTAGGTGTGGTGACAACTTTCAGGCTGCGGTCTGACTTTTCCAAAAAATTAAAAAAAAATTAATTGTCATTGCACTTAGCTTATAAGCAGATTATTTTTAATCAGCTTATCAGCAGATTATTCAATAAGCTGCAGCAGCCATAAACAGACTCTAAGTTGTCATAATAAGCGAGAAAAAAAAATCTCTTTATTACCACTTAATTCATTTGTATTTACACACATACCCACCAACATAACTTCAATTTTTATATATTTGCCAACTTTCCTAAGCATGAAAAGGGTAATATTTTTGATATGATATTAACATATGAATGTTCTAAGTGGTATAAATGTAAAAAAGTTTTCCCTCAATATTTGAATACATTTATTTACTAACCACAAAAAAAATAAATAAATAAATAAATAATTCATGAGGTGGCGAACCTTCATAAACTTATCATTTTTTTATATTTTTAGTAAACTTTTTATTGCATTTTGTGATATTTTCCTTTTTTCAATATTATACTTGAGACCCAAAAATTAGAATATAATTTGCATAAAACAAATAATTAACCACACAATTTTTATTGCATCCAATACCTCAAATTTTATATTTAAAGTTATAATACTTCGATGTCATTAACTTATGATATTTGTGGCATGCATGTAAATATGAGAGTTTGTAGGTGTTAGATGTGTAAATACATAAATTGTTTGGTATGCATGTAAGTATCCCTAATAATTAATATGTTGGAGAAACATATATGTAAGGATAAAATTACTTAAAATAAAAAAAAAATTATTCAAATATAAAGATACAAATTATAATATTCTATTTAAAATGAAGATAAAGAAAATATTAATTAATATTCTAATACGAAACTGAGGCCCTGTTTGGGTCATCTTATTTGGTGCAGTGCGTTTTGAAAACACTCTCAGGACCGTTCTGTGTAAACTGTGTTTTAGCAGCTTATTCAAAAAAGTGCATTTTCAAGCCGTTGAAATCAGTGTTTTCACACAATTCCTGATCAGGTGCAGTGACAGTTTTCTAGTTGTGGTATGACTTTTCAAAAATGAAAATTATAATAGTCACCAGAGGTTTTTTAACGATAAATTATTTTTCAGCAGCTTATTAATAAGTTGTGCCTCAAACAAACCCTAAATCTGGGAGATATATAAACTAATTATAAAATCATTAAGAAAATAATACATACTGTTGATTATCAATAGTGTGCTCTGAAGGGGTATGCCAATGCACTTCCTTCAAAGTATAGTTCTTCCCATCTTGTGTCATGAAACCGCCACCTTTCTCAAATTTCAACTGCAGCAAAAATAAGAAGAAATTATTACGTGCGGCGACCGCACGTCTGGATGATGATCTGTCGTGTTATCCACGAAGATATGGTTGCATCTCGACTGTCGTTCAGATGCACAATGAGTCAACCACAGGTAACAATTTTTCCAAAATAAAAAATAAATAATTTTTTTTGTTATTTCTTCGAAATATTTACATACATACCACACGATTTTATTGTATTCAGATATCAAGATATCGAACACCTAGACATTGAAGTATATCATCATCATTATCTCTTTAGAAGTGAAACACGAATTAGGTGTTAAGAGTATAAATATCAAACTTTTGGTGTTAGATATGTAAATACATAAGAATTGTGTGGTATGTGTGTAAATTTTCCAATCGTCACTAATTTATTATGTATTTACAAATCTAACACCTAAATTTCAATATTTATAAATGTGGACATACCATGACATTGAAGCCGGTGTTAATGAGAGTGGCATTGGCAGCAACATAAAGCCTTGTGAGGTCATGCAATTTGGTGCTAAGAGTGGCATTATCCTGCAAAATATTTATTGGAGATTGGCTGATTCCATTGGAGCATGATTTGTAGGCTGTGTCGAGGCTTCCCCAATTGGCCGGACCGTTTCCCACATAATCGAAGCTCACAAATCCTTCAAAAATATATATTAAAAAAAATAAATTGAAAATCATATTAATTTTTTTTAAAAAAAAAGTTTGCAAAAACATATATTACATGACAGTTAATTAAAAAGTTATATTATATATATATGTGATGCATAATCAGATCAGTTGGTCGGGCATCTGCTTGTCAGTCGTAAGTTTCCTCTAGTCTGGGGTTTGATTCCCCCCCCCCCAATTTAGGGAGTGATACTAGAATTATGGGCGCACGAGGGATGATCGAGACTAGTATCATAGCCTTCGGTCATTCCTAATATTTATATATGCATTTTAAAGAATGGGTTGCGACTTGAGGTCCCCAACTCACCCTATTGGTTCAACCCTTGTCAGGTCTGGGGGTGACCAATGTGCTTAAATATTCGAGGAACACCCCCCTTCAAACCCCAGACTAGAAGTCACTTACACCACCGAAGCGGATGCTCTACCAACTGATCTGGGATGTCAAAAAAAGATATTCAGAACTAAACAACATTTAAAATAATAATAATAATAATAATAAGGGATGATTACATACAGACAACCATAAACATTGATATTTATAAATTAATCACCCAGATGATTTTTTTGAACTACAAAACCGATGTATTTACACGTGCCACGATCAAACAAGTGATAATTTGAAAAAAACAAGAAAAATATGAGTAGGGGTTTTAGCATGAGTTTTGGTAGTTGATTGAGAATTTGAAAAATGGATGGAAGAGTCAGGTTGATTTATAAATAAAAAGTTTCGAGTTATCTAAATGTAAACTAACCACTACGAGCCCCAGAGACAAGAAGGGAAGCTAATCCCAAAGCTAAGAAGACAACATTAGGAGCCATTGTTGGGTGATAGAACGTGTTTCTTCCTTCACAAAATCAACTCCCCCTTTTAAAAAAGCCAAGGGAAAGAAGAAGATCTCTGCATTTGAAACCTAAGTTATAAATAGACATAAGTCAGTGGAGGCCAATGGTGCTTGTTTCTCTGCCCTCCTCTTATGGTGGAGAAATATGTAATTTAAGGAAATTAGAGGAAATTTTATGCCATTTATAGCTCTACCTCTCAACCCCTTTAACTAAACTATATATTAATGTTAGAGGTATTTACTTAAATACCGAACATTTTTTATATATTTACGTATTTAACTAAAAAACTCTTATCTTTTACGTGCATGCCGGTAAAAAAAACATTGCTATCATTAATTTTTGCAAAAATATTTTCCATGCAAAAATATTTAGTACTGAAGTCTTATAAATACAATCATCAAATTTTAGGTATCAGAGAGGTAAATATATAAAAAATTTTATGGTATTTATGTAATTTTTCTTCTTGTTTTTTTAATAATGTGGTTTTGCAAGGGAGAAAATGTTAAATTGCTTCTCCTTATTTGTGAGCGTTTTAGGTGTTATAGATCTGTGGTGTGTTTGAGAGAAAATAACCAAACTTAGTGGCAAGGGACTAATTTTGTTTTGTTTGTTTGTTCGTCTTTCATATCACATCAAAAACATCATCATTGTGATTTTAGAAAATCAAAATACATATTTTCATAAATAGGGAAGGTATGTATGTAAAAGTTGAAGTTTACATGGTATATGTGTTAATACATAGGATTAAGTGAGGTATATATGTAAATCTTTCAATATTTAATTGTTATTTTTGTTAGAGTTTCTTCTTTCAAAAAAGAGAATACACGCACACATAAAAAATATGTCAACGTTGATCTTAAAGAGATTTAATGATATAGTGGAAAAGCGTACAACGAAATCTGACAGGCTATCAAGAAATCATGAGACATGTTTGACCAACCGAGCAAAATTATATGAACTAAGGGTTGGCATCAGTTTTTGATGCCACGTGTGTAGGGTTTCCACTTGATTGACTCGGGATGATTCATTTTTCATTTGTAGCGCCCTGCAATTCAAGGCACATGTTTGAGACTTATTGTCACATACTCGAGGTACGAAGCGAGGGTTCCTGATGATTCAACTTTACACAAGAAAATCCACCATTGGACAGGCTTATTCAAAACATAGAACATGTTTGATGTATATTCTTGTGTTTAGAGGGCATAATATATTCATATGGAGTCTCTCGTGGACAAAGGAATCCACCGAAGCTTCCCGTGGGTGTTCCAGAAAGATTAGGGTTTTGGAGTGTCGTACCCGCATAGTGATTTGGAGAACCCATCGTCCCCAAAATCATCGATGTAATGCCCGCTAAAAATACTTATCTCTGAGATTATGGGACTTTATTTCACTCATATGTCGCACATTCAAGTGTCAACCCTAGGATCTTATGTGAAGGCGTTAGCACGGGCACAATTTGCTATCAAGCATGTTGGTTTGTCTCAGATTGCATTACATTTTGCTTAGAGCATGTTTGCATGTTAATTTGCCTCCACCGGCCGCCCCGGCCCGATCAGCATTTCATATTGGTTCGACCAACCGCCCTGGCCAGGTCGGCATGTCACATTGCCTCGATTGCCCCCCCAGCCCTATAGACATTTCACATTGCCTCGATCAGTCGCCTCAGACCGGTCGGCATGTCACTTTGCCTCGATCGGCTTTCCTAGCTCGACGACATGTCAATTGGGTTTGACTAGTCGCCCCGAACTGGTTGACCAACCACCTTAGTTCGACCAGCAACCCCGGCCTAGTCACCGAACAATTTGGTTTGACCGGCCACCCTGGCCCTGTCAACTGACCATTTTAGCTTGACCAACCGCCACGAGCTGGTTAACATGTTATTTTGGTTTGACTTGCCACTCCAACCTGGTTGACCGACCACTTTGGTTCGACCAACCGCCTTGACTCGGTTAACCGACCGCTTTGCCTAAATCAAACACCTCGGCCCGGTCAGCATACCACTCTGGTTCGATCAGCCGACCCTGCCGAGTCGACCGAACACTTTGGTTCCACCGGACACCCTGGTCCGGTCGATCGATCGCTTGCATGGTGCATGGTGCATGTTGTGCATGTGCATGAGTTTGACCTCAATATGCTTTGATGTATTGAGATTCTTGTCGGGATGATTCAGTTGTTTCGCATGCTCCCTATGCTAATAAGTATGTTGCTTATGTGGGGCCTCCGTCCGTGGCTTAGCAGGAGCTTTTAAAGCATCAAAGCATTCTCCTACAAAATAACAACCCTTTGATAGCCGTCTGCTGCTTGTCACTTCTAATGTAAACAAAACTCCCTATATCAAGTATATTCTTGGGCGACCCCTAAGTTGTAACCAAGTGTGATACATTCCCTTGAAAACACTCAAAACCGTAGAACATACAAACACACCTGAATCTCTGGTTGTGGGTAGTCCATATAGGCATTCTTTTGTGGAAATTGATCTAAGGTGCTTCTGTCCGATCTTATTTGGGCAGACATACTTGACATATCCTTGCGAGGTTTATCACCATAGGCTCTCTGCGATTTATTTCTCTTATTCGTCGTCTTTTTCGTATGTCCATATTTTTTGTTTCCTCTCTTCTCCTAAACATTCACATGATTTAGAAGAAAGACTTATTCGGAAAAGAGAAGTATAGGACGATGAACAAACGGATGACTCCTTTAAAAATGAAAAGAGAGATTAACAAAAATATTGTCATCCATAGGAGATCGTGAGCAACTCGCTCTTTGCCTGTATGGATTGACGCGAGTTTTGAATTCATCAGGACGCTCTTGTGAGATAATAGACCGTTGTGACACCCTTTACTATTTGTTATACAAGTGTAAACAAGATTCCTTTTATCAAGAGTATTTTTTGGCACCCCCAAGATGTAATTAATCAAAATGATATGTTTCCACAATGATAGACAAACCCCGCGACTTCTTCAAAAATAAAAAGAGAAAAGAACAAAAATACCAAGATGACATAGCCAAAATCGACCAAACCACGAGGCATACCAGAGATGATTGGATGATATCCAAGCATGGAACATTAGACCAGAAAAAAGATAAAGGAGCATCCAAACAAACCACTACAGGAAATCCAATCTTATGTGATATCCCAGGTACCCTCAATAGAGCTCATCCAAGGGAAGGTTCAATTTCCCAGTATTTCTAATCATCCCAGGGACATCCAGATGCTCCTCACCAGGGATCAAGGATTGACAGCCAAGCCAAACAAGTCAGTCGACCTATGCCGGCCAAGTAGATCCCGTCGAACCAAAGCTAGCTAAGCTTAACCGACCAAGCCAAAAAGCTGTCAAACGACACTTACACACACACACACACACACACACACACACACACACACACACACACACACACACACACGTACACACACCATCAACAAATTTTCATCATCTGACCGACTTCATGAGACAGACCGAATGATACTAAAATTGATCTAATCTGAGTCAAATTAAACTTAAATCAAACCATTAAACAGTTGTTGGAAGCTTTTCGAGCACTTTTTGAAGATCAAATAGATGTCGATTCGACGAGTTTATAGTCGAGTCTAGTGTCTCGACAAGACAAATCCAACAATCCTAAGTTGCTCAATTACATCATCCTTAAGGCACTAAAATGTCAATCAAACACTTTCTAATTTAGGGATGCTCTTTGAGCTGTCCAATTAAAGTGGTTGATATTCCCGCATTAATTGCACATATAATTTTATAAATAAAGCTCTCACGAGCGATGATAAGAGTTTGAGACATGAGGAAGAACTTGAAACTTTAAGAATGAGCTGAAGTCCACCATCACTCCTACCGCTGTCGACAACGGTCGACCGTCGTCGACCACCATCTGTCGACTATCCCCGATTGCTACCGGTCGTCGCTCGTTTCTTGAAACAAGTTCATCCACATGTGAACATTGTAATCCGGAATACTTTGTAACTTTTTTCTGCATATGAGATAATGTTCTGTTTAATCATCATCTTATAGTTGATTTTTACAACTAGATGAGACCCATGATTTTTTCATTCACTGGTTTTTCATATAAAAATTTATAGTGTCATTACTGGTTATTTTCTTTCTTCTGAATGTGTTCAAATATCATGCAAAAATGATAATACATTACTCTACTCCGCGAATCTTAAGTAGCGAATAAGATGACAAAGTTATGGTGTTGAAAGCATAAGTTTAAATAGGCTTAATTACCCCCTCTAATCTTATCTAATAAATATGCCTACTCTTGCAACACATAACAAAGGATTTTGATTTGAAAATTTGAATGCATAAAATAATTCTGAGCAAATAAATAAAATATATAACAAATATAAAGTTAAATGCTGTTAAATATAAATATATTTGAAGAACTTATACATATTATAAATTGCTAAAAAAAATAAGAAAAAATCAATAATAATAAAAGTAATAATAATCAAATTAACTATAAATTGTTAATAAATGTAATAATAATCATAATAAAATTAATAATAAAAATATCATAATTAATGATATTTTTGATGTGTGCTTGTAAATCTGAAATTTTTGGTGTGAGTTTGGTTCATTCTTGGGCTCCAGTGCTGAAAGGCCTAAGCCACCATAAATACATTTAAGAAGGGGCAATTACATACAAACCACCCAAAACTTGCTATTTACAAATCCACCATCCTTTCTTATCCATTTTCCAAATTCTCACTGAAATATCAAAATTCACGATAAAACACGAACAAATATTTTTCGTTTTTATCACGCATTGTCAATAGTTTCGTCGTGGCACGGATAAACACATTGATTTGATAGTTCAAAAAGATCACTTAGGTGTTTAATTTGTAAATATCAATGTCGTAGTGGGGATGATGTGTTGGTAATTATCTCAAAAAAGAATAAGATGAGGCTAATTAGTAATTTAACCTTTTTTTAAAAAAAATTATATGTATTTCACACATTTGTAATGTAATTACATATCTAACACCTTAATCTCAATTTTTAAATATGTCACTTTATTTATACATTAATAAGGTATATTTCACTTGTTAAAATTAAAAAAAAAATTATTTTTTTTATAAGATAATGAAGATTTGGGTGATATTAATGTAAATATTAAAGTTTAGGTGTTAGATATTCAAATAGGAATCAAATATGTAAAAATTGAAGTTTAGTTGTTAGATACATAAACATAGAGAAATTAAATGGTATGTGTTCCTTGATAGTATATTCACAGCGATAGAATGATATTTATGTCTTAGTGTTGTAGAAAAATCCAACACACACACACTGAGGAAAAGAAATTGACAGAAGAGACAACATAAATTTTTACGTGAAAATTTTGAAAGAGAAAAAATCACAGGATCTGAACTACTTGAAATTATTACATTATGTTATTGTAAGTTACATGATTTTGTTGGTCATTGAATGGTCGAAAGTAATATTATATAAGTGGGGCATGTCTTTCGCTAGGAAAGTTATGATTCGATGATTATAGTCGGGCATTGGTGGTCCGGCGGCGATGGAACTTGAAGGTGGCAGTCCAAAGGCAATGGGGCTCGATAGC
>NEWO01000269.1:914237-941017 GCA_003013225.1 Phalaenopsis aphrodite
CCCATAGGTAAATTCGACGTTCCGGACGCGACTGCACTGTCTGTTTCGTCGTCTGGAGTCGTTCGGACCACTTATGTTAGCAATCAAGACGAAAATAAAAATTCACGTATTTTTAGCCCGCACGTGAAATCGTGGTCCAACGAGCGTCTGTCCTAAACGAAATCGACATTTCGGACTCACTCGCGTGGTCTGTTTCGTCGTTCGAGGTCGTTCAGACCACTTTTTCAGCAAACGATCTAAAATGATAATTTGTGTATTTTTAGCTCGTATTTGAATCGTTAACAACATGGACGCCCTCATTAAGTAATATCGACGTCCTGGACACACATGACATCAAAAATAAAAAAATGATGTCAACATAAATTTTATTTATTTTTTTAATAATTCTTCTATGTATATATATATATATATATATATATATATATATATATTGCATACATGAAAGACTGTGCAATCTCTCAAATCTTTAGTAAAGTTAAAACTTCAATAAAAAGTAGAATATAGCCACTAATCAGAGGAAAGCAAAGAATGTGCCAGGAATTTCAAATCTTATACATAGATAAGAAAAGATATTTGTGAAAAATGCATTATTTAAAAACAAAATTAAGATTTGTGTTCATCTTCAAGTACTAATTAATGTGAACTACTCGTGTACTTCTTCTTCACTTAATTTTATTATCTTATTTTTTTAAATGGGTGAAATAAATTTTCTTTATGTGATACAATTATAAGAATATGTTATCGAAATTGATACTGCAATTTAACATACATCCAAGAAAAAGTAAATATTATTATTGTCTTCAAAATCTACAAGTACAGCAAAACAACAAGGAAATCTGAAATGACAACAAAACAACACGCACTCGAACTTGGGTAGGATCTAAGATAGAGATGGAGTCGGCTAGGGGTTTGGACCTCCGGAAAGGTGGTAAGGGAGTCGCCTAGCAAGCTAAAAGGTGGCGTCGGTTATGGAGAAGGTGGCGCCAACAAGGGGAAAGCGGCGAGAAGTAAGAACAGTGGTGGGAGGTGCTGTTCAGGATGGTGGCAGCAAGAAAAAACAAAAAAGGGGTGCATGAACATGACAGAAGGTTAGAGGAAAGGTGAAAGAAGGATAAACACCACATGGATACCAAGGTACAGCCAGAGCACCACTTGGAACCCTAGGATACAACCCATAAAGAAAAAAAGTCACCAACAACTATCCCGAAATAAATCACAGCAAAAACTAAATCCTAAACACAAACAAAAGCAAATTAATGGCCCTACATAACTAGGAGTGGGCCCCGCACCAATTGAGTGGCAATCCCTAAGCCTAGAGATTCAGTTGGTCCTCAGTTGTCCCTGGGCTGAACCGGTTTAGGCGTCTCATACTTCCACGCCCCACATCAGTGTTCTGGGATTGGGGGAGCTTCAACTTCATTCGTCGAAGCTTCTGTCTCCTCATAATATGAAGTTCAATCGATAACGTTGCAAATAGCGGGAATGCTGTGATCTCCCAAAACTGGAGGGTCTTCGACTGCGTCTCTAGAAGCACCTACATCCCCTATCGGATGCATTGTCTTACAAAACACCTGAAAAGGTTTCCAGAATTGTTAGTCATCTTTATCTATCCAATCATATGTGGGTACATAGCTGAACTGAACAGAAACTTCATGTCAAGCGTAATCCATAGAGCCTTCAAAAACATCTCAAGGTTGACTCATTCATGTATAAAGTGAAGAAAAACCGAACCTCCCTTATCAATGACAGCCCTAACAATAAATTGTAGATCATGATATCCTAAAATTTTTTCTGTGGTGACAGTCATGTGCCTGATATCGGCTCTTCTATCTTACTACCCTCTAACAAAATCAAACTAGATCTCATTGCGGTCTCCTCGTGGCAAGAGCACCTATGACCTTGGACTCTGCAAAAGGTATGAGAACTATAAACTTTCCATCCTTGATAAATGAGTAAGCGTTCTTGAATCGATCATGTTAAGTCATATGATCAAACAGCCACGGCCTTCCCAATAGGATGTAACAGACGTCCATGAATACACCATCACACAACACTTTGTCATGCAACCGATCCCCAATAGAAAATTCTACGAGTCATCTCTTATCGATGCTAACAATATTCCTCTTCTTCAACCAAGTCAGGGAATATCTCTAAGTAGTGGGATTCAACTTATCCATCATATGTGAAGACACCACATTCTGAAAACTACCTTGATCGATGATAAGGCTATATATATTTTCCTTCACAGTGCAACAGGTATAAAAGATAGGTGAAGCCAATGTTAAACCACAAACATCAAACATCTCGCTCTCATCATTTGGAAGTCGGTACTCCTATACCTTTTCGTTGTCTTTTATGTTTCAAATGTCATTGTCCGCTTCTTCAATAGCTATTTGCTTATTGAAATAGACAACTCAAGTAGTAGGCCAATTGGAGGCGATGTGTCTGTACCCATGACATCTGAAACATTTTCTTACGGCCATCGTGTTGGGTGCGCTGCTCTCGGGTTCCTTCCCACTCTGATAAGCTCCATCATCTTTTTGGACAGTTTTCACAACTTCCTTAGTTGTACTCCTACGAGCTTCTCCTGTTGTGAATCAGAGTGATTGTCTGAATGACAACGAGGTCGCAATATGCTTCTGTCATTTCTCTGCCTTTATGGCCAATGTTTGAACACCGCTCAATGATCAATATGACTGCAGCTGAACGACATGACTGACGGCTGATTTCAAGTTTCTCAAATATCTGGCTATAGCGTTTTCCTCCAACTCCCTCAGCTCACATTTTATCATGAGTTGCTTAAACTCTATTGTGAACTACTCTACTAACAACTCCCCCTGATATAAGTGATGTAGCCTCAAGAACATGTCAAGACGTAGTGTCGGGTAGATACTTCCTCTACATCTCCTTCTTCATATTCTTCCACATAGTGATCTTAGTCCTACCTTCGCTATGCCTCACTCTCTTCAAATTCTCCCACCATAAAAAAGGTACTCTTTTTTGGTTTTATTGCAACAAACCTCACTCTCCTATTAATTGACACATCCTTATAATTGAAAACAATTTTAAAAGTCTGCAACCACTCAATAGAATCACTAGATTCATTTTCCATTCAAAATTCGGCAGGTCTACCTTCACCCCCATATCTCCATATCCTCCAAAAGTTAATCCATCCTTCAGCCTCCTCTGATGCTAAATCCCAAAGTGTTGTCACATATCATCCTCATCATTGGAATCATCTCTATCGAAGAGATTCAGATTTTCCACCCTTTCCTCATCGAATCTCACTATCACAGTCAGCATTGATCTTTCCATGGGTCCCTTCCTAAACTTTAGCAAGTCTTTGTTGAACTCAGTGGATTTCCCGCTGCATCTCTTTCATGATAAGTTCCCGATCAAATTTCGACTCTCGTCTCCTTGATGGCTTGGATAGGGTTTAAGTTTGAGAGGTGAAATATGATGTATTTAGGGTGCAAACAAAAAAAAAGGATTTTTTATTTTGAAAATAAGAGAGGGGAATTAGGTTCGGGTCAAGATTTTGCTATATTTTGTGGGTTTAGGTAACTTTAGGATAAAACTAGGGCTGGGTTAGCTCTAATACAAAATGATACCAAAATTTAACAAACATCAAATAAAAAGAAAATATTATTACTGACTTCAAAATCTGAAATTACAGCAAATGAACAGAAAAATGTAAATTAGCAACAAAACAACAATACACTCGAACTACAGTAGGATCCAAGGTAAAGGTGGTGCCAACTAGGAGTTTGGACCTCCAGAAAGGTGGCAAGGGGATCAACTAACAAGTTGGGAGGTGGTGGCAGCAAGGGAAAAGTGGCAAGAAGCAAGAACAGCGGTGGGAGGTGTGTCCAGGGTGGCAGCTGTAAGAAAAATAGGGAAAAGGGTGTGGGAACGTGCAGGAAAGGTTGGGATAAGGGTGTAAGAAAGATAAAAGCCACTTGGAACACCACTTAGAACCCTAGGATACGATTAGTAGAGAGAAAAGAGACATTGACGACTGTCTCGAAACATATCACAAAAAAAATTAAACCCTAAAGCAAATATATAGTCCTTAATAACTAGGAGTGGGCCCCACTCCAATTGGACGGCAATCCCTAAGCGTAAAGAGCCAGCATGCCTTCAATTTCCCTTGAACCGAACAAGTCCAAATATTCTTGCGTCACATATGATATATTTTAATTTTATATGTGGAAATATATTTTTACTTACAAATATAAATTATGAGTTACTTACAAATGTTATTGTATCTAAGAAAATACATTTTTTGCCCATTTATTGTGAGAAGCGTCATGGTCATGGTGATGTCGCATGCGGGTCTTGAGTGATGGGGCAAAAATAACAATAATAAAGTGTGAGGCAAGCAAATAACAGTGATCAAACACAAGTGATGAGCAGTGATCAAGCAAGCGACACAAGGAATCGAGCAAGCAAGCAAGCAAGAGGTCTCATCACAGACTTACAAAGCAATATAATCTTAATTCGCCAGGTTTGAGTAAATTTGGAATACAACAAAAATGAACTAACAAGGGAAATCCAAATACCTCAACAAATTACTTTGTATTTGTTTTTTCTCCAACCAAGCACCTTAAATTTTAAAGTTCAAGCATTTAGTTCACTCAACATCTCTACCGTATCCAAACAAGAAACCTATTAATGATCCTATTTTTAGATGTTAAAACTCAACCTCTAAAAATCTTGAACTTAACATCAAGAAAAAAAGGATGACAACAAAGGTATAACTAATTATTTCTATTTTTAAATGACTAGAGCGCAGAGTACCTGCAACCAGAGCTTCCTCAAGCTTTCCATCACTAAACTGCAATCCAGATCCAACGAACAAAGAGGCTATGGATGTAAGAACAAAATTAGTTTTTAGGTTAAATAGTACATAATTTATTTCGGAGATGGAATCAAAAAGTTTTAGTTTTCAAGTGGAAATGTTTACCAGTTTTTTCTGTCACGGCATTAGCGACCGGCTTCAAGCTCAAACATCATCATAGCGGGTAGGAGCCCTAGAGTTATGTGCTTGGATAAATGGGATCAAAAACTCCAAAGGCAATGTGTGCCTTCTTAGAGCCCCACAATAGGCGCGACCACAAAAACACAAGGAACATAGCTGTATGATGTTTGAATGTTCATAAAAGGATTCCACAGCACAAGCTAATTTCCAGCTTTTTTTTGCCTTTTTTTTTTCTTTGGTTTAATTTGCCATGTTTTGAATAAAACAAACTGCTACATTCATGATTGATCCCATCTTGAAGCATTCTCCTTAGGCTTTTAGGACCTGTGATAAAACAGCAATTTAATAGTATGCTCCCAGAAGAGTTGAATTTCATTTGTATTAGCATAACTAAAGAGAAAATTAGATATGCAGAGCTTGTGTGAAGCCACAGCAAATAAACAATGATGATAAGCAAACTCTATTCCATTTAACGAACAGAACCTCTCTGTTTTAATTGCTCAGAAAAAAACTTAAGACTTCTAAAAAAACATATCCTAAACATATTGCATGGTAACTGTGTCACAAGGCAGCCACATAGCATTATTGTCATTTACACAAAATGATTGGTTAATGACTAAAAGATTATTCACAATATCATTTACTGTTAAAAATTTTAGCTAAAATATTCTTCTAATCTAATTATACATAGTATTATGATACATTATAAAATACACGCATTACATATTAAAATCCTAAAAGCACAGACAAAACAAACACACCAAAACCCCCAAAAGAGTTGCAAACAAAAATGTCAATGAATAAATTACATTGAAAGCATTGAAGGAGCAGAGCTTTCAAAACATTGGTAGCTAATACTTCTCAATTCGCTTAGTGATCAATTTATAGTAGTCCAAACACCCTCCTAGCAAGCTTTGACAATGGTTCTTTTTGCCTTTTCCCTATCATCTTAATCTCATTGATAGAGCCATGCAGACTAGTTTCCACCGGAGATGAGCAAACTTCATCAATCTCATCAACTTGAATGAACTTAGAAGTTAAGGAATAATCCACAAGACCTACTAATTGATCGCCATGCTCTCCGTCATTCTTGTTGATGCATTCTTTCTTTTCATCAATTATAAGCCCCAATGACATTGAAGATCCTTCATTCCCAGTTCCACTCATTTCTTGATAGGTATTAGGAATAATTGTGCTTTCCCTCTCATGTAGCTTGTTTAAAATCCTCCAAGTTACTGAATCCAGTTTCAATCCATTCTTCCTCATCTCACCCACAATCTGATAAGCTAGCTTTTTCATTCCCTGCTTACAAGCACTGTCAATCAAAATATTATAATTCACAGTCCCTGGAGAAACCCCACAGTCCACCAACTCATACAAGAAATCACAAGCCACGTCTAGCTTGCCCAACTTGCACAAACCTCTCATTATTGCAGCATAAACATAGTCATCATGCACATTCGAAGGCCACACTGTTTCATCCCAAAACATCTTTGCCTGCTCAAGCTGCCCAGCTTGACAAAGTCCTTCAATAATTACAGTATAAGTCATACTATCAGCTTGTAACCCCTTGCCCACCATTTCATGGAAAATCTCCATTGATTTCTCCACCTTCCCAAGTTTAAACAATCCACGGAGAACTGTGTTATATGTCACTATATTAGGAGTACAATGGTGCTCAGGCATTACTTTATGCATAAAATGCAATGCTTCTTCAAACCTACCAACATCAATAAGCCCAGTAATAGCAGTAGTGAAGCTCACAACATCAGGAGAGCAGAATTTCCCCTCCATCATATCACCCAATATCTTCATAGCTTCATCAACCCTACCAATCTTGCAGAAACCATGGATGACAGTGTTGAGTGTAACAACATCAGGATGGCATTGTTTCTGAAGCATTGATACCAGAACATTCAGCTGCTCACTTGGATTATCTGCAAGGCGAAGTGCACTCAGAAATATATTGTATATTCGAATTTTATCAGCCCCTTTGATCTCTAACATAAACTCTGCAACATTGTTAGCCTTGAGGAGATCTTTCTCCTGGCATAGAGCCTCAACAAGCACCTTATAAGTTGGCTCTGAGGGAGAATAACCAAATTCAATCCCTTCTCTGAAAAGCTGGTAAGCCCTCATGCAACCCCTTTGGTTGCTCAAGCCATGAACAATACTGTTATATGAAACCATACTAGGAATGAAACCCCTCTTCCTCATTATGTAGATAATCCTTGAAGCCCCATGATGCTTCCCAAACTTGCATAAAGAATCCACCATTTGCCCATAAGCGAATTCCTCACAAACCCACTTCTTCTGTGGCATCTCCTCTGCTATCCTAAACACCTCGTGGAAAAACCCTTCCAAACATAAGGAATCAATCAGATTCGCAAAAGCAGCACTATGGACTGCTCCGTCGTCCTCTTGTTGCATTCTTATCCACAGCCTTTCCATCATCTCCTTTCCTTCCTGCACTCTCTTCTTTCTCATCAACCACCTGATGAAAACACTGTACGTAAGTGAATTTGGCTGAATCTTTCTCTGCAACATTTCATCAAACACCCTCCGTGCATCATCCAAAAGACCAACTCGACCAAATCCATCAATAAGGGCAGTGTATGTCACCGTACTAGGGTAGCGGCCACGAGCAATCATGTCAAGAACGAGACTATGGGCTTCAAAGGGATCTAAAAGAGAACAAAACTGGTCGATGAGGCGGTTGTAATTGGTAAGAGAAGGAACGAAAGCGGGCTTGGCGAGAAGCAGTTGACAGAGAACGGAGAGGGTAAGGCGAGGTGTGGAGGCGTCCAGAAGACGAGCGAGGAGAACGTTGGCCGTGCGATCATCGGGAACAATACCGGATGTGAAGGAGAAGAGGAGGCGGCGGTGAGCCTCGTCGGAGCGGCCGACGGCGCAAAGGCCATGGATGATGCTGGATAGATTGATGGAGTCAGGATGGAAGCCGCGAAGGCGGAGGTGGTCGATGAGACGGAGAGCGTCGTCAATGCGGCCGGGGGTCGAGGAGAGAAAGTGGATCTTTCTGGTCCAGTAGGATCGGTTTGCTATGCTCTGGGATTTTGTGTACTGGTCTTCATTGTATTGTTCCTTGAGTTCGCCATTGGGGTGAGGAGAGGGAAAATGAAGGGATTGGAGCGATGCAGAGGCGGATGTGTTCAGGCAGCGAAGGCATGCTATGAGCCGATTGTAGGGTTCATGGGGCGGCCATAGTCGCATGTTTCTTATGATATTTTAGCCAAATTTCTGCCAGACGGCAAAATTGACAACTTCAAATCTCATTTCTCCTCCGTTTTGCCTTGAATCCCGGATTCAGTAAAACTTATTGGACAGTGGATTTAGAGGAGATGAAGGGATTTTTAAGTACATGAGCAACAAACTTCATAATTACACATAAAAAATCTAAAATTTTAATACTACCAAAAAAGAACATAAAACTTTTAAATTTATCCGGTTAGAACTCAGTCTACTCCATCTGTTCGCCTTCATCCAGGACGTTAAGCGTCCCAATCATCGCCGACCTAGGCAGCACCTGTTCCCAGTCCTGCACAACCACCATCGACTGATTTGGCGATGGCAGTAGCATCGAGAAGATCTGCCTCCCTGAGATGAAGGCGTTCTTCATAGTGTCGGGGAATGCCAGGAGATGGGAGGCGTCGGTGCCTGATTGAGGTGACGCTGACGGCGCAACCCTTGTCAAGAAGGGTTGCGATTTCACATAATCCAATATCCCATGAAGCCGGTGACGCATAACTCTCTTCTCAACCAAATTAATTCAGGCATAAAAATAAAAATACCAAAAATTTGATTTATATTTATATAACTAAAACACATCTCATCACATCAAACGAATATGTTACACGTACAAAAGTCAAGTGTACATGCACAAACTACTACAAAGTATAATGGATTAAAAGAATATTATATTGATTTAGGAAGTCTAATTAATAGTTTTTGAGTGTGGGAGCATAAATTAAGGGTTGTTCTTTGAATAACTAAAAGTGGAAATGCTTACCTCAAAAGAGAAGTTTTAGATCTTAGAAAATAGGTCACTAATCCTCACCACCATTTGCACCATCTGGACTGGCACTTCTAGTTGCATTCTCTTCTCAAATGAAGAGCCTTATATCTCATAGATTTATGCATTCATTTCCTAGCTTTACATGTCATTCATGTGGAGTAGTTGTATACATTGCTCATTATGCCCCAGTAAATCTCATATGAACACACAATTGAAATGGGAAGTAAAAAAAACTGTGGAATCTCATCACCATGCGCATTAATCTACCTTATTGAAGTGACCTGAAATGCTATGAGTTCTTAATATTACTAATTTGTATATTATACAAGGATGCCTTCAAAATAGGACTAGTGAATACATGTGGTCTTTTTAATGACTAGTGATATAAGTAAATACTTGACACTAAAATCTAGAAGGGAATAAAAAGTGACATGCTGAAAATAATTTACAGAAGGCAATTGGTGGTATTCATATTAGCAATGTTTATGTGATTAATTTCAAAAATGTGAGAAGATCTAAAAATTTTGTCGACTCAAAATCAATTTTAATGAATCTTGGTTGTTGCAAAGGAAACTATGTCATTTTAGTATGAACACCCTTAAAAAATTAAATAATCAACTTTAGTAATAGAGATACCTAAACTAGAATTTATAAATGCCCAAAAATGTTATGTTTGTTATCATGGAAATCATGTTAGTCATCCTTCCATTCTACTAATAATTTAGTCACAATTAAACCCTTATTTATTTTATGTATGGGTCCATTTGGATCACTAAACACCACTAGCTTAGAAAAAAAAATCTTATAAACATCTAAATGTAGACGAATTAGCATGATTTTTATGGGTGAAATTACTAAGATATAAATGTAAATCATATGTTATTTTTTAAATATTTGTTGTATGGGCAAAAAATTGGTTATAATATTACAACTATTCATTGTGATCAACGTGGAAAATTTAAAAATGAGAAATTTGAAATATTTTGTAAAGAGACTAGCATATTTAAAAAAATTTTAACTCTCAGGACACCACAATAGCATAGGGTAGCTAAGAAAAAAATAGAACTCTTATAAAAGCTACTAGTTCAATGTTAAATGGATACAAGCTTTTTAAATACTTTTGGGTTGAAGCAACACTGTTTGTTATGTGTTGAATCGAGTAAATGTCAGACATAAGTTTAAAAAACTTTATAACGGGAAGAAGAAACCAAATTAACTAGAAAAATAGTTAATTTCATCTAACTCCAGACTCCCGCCTCATATTTCCTTGTGCAATATTAAATTAAAATTTCATATGACTCCAGACTTGTTTAATGTCCTAAAATAGTTCCAGTCCAAAGGTCTCTCTTGCCTTAACCAAATTAACTAGCCATACATTTTACTCTTGCTCATCAATTCTGAAGGCAGTCATCGTTCATTCAAAAACTCATACGTCAGTTGAATTTAATGGTTCCTTCGTTATTGTACAGACTACCAAATAAAGTGGTCTGCATAATAAAACTTATGCAGGGAGAAAAAAACAAATAAGGGGAAGAAGAAGCCAAAAGAAATTGAGCCAAATCAGTGTAAGGATATTTAGTCCCAAAAAAAAAATTTTAATAATAACGATCAATGACTCATAGAATTATTGAAGGGAAGAAGGCGACAGTTTTTTACTTCGAAGTAAAGAATCCCGAGCGAACGCGGGACGCGGGGTCGACCCCGTGTCCCTCATTTATTAAGAAATTTAATACACTGTTATAAATACGCTGAGGGAATGCGCGAACCAAAAACAAAGGCGGCGTTTTCAAAAACGCCGCCGCACTTTTAAGCTGCCCCAAATGGAGCATCAGTATCTAGAACAGTAATATTCATCTCTTATTAAAAACAAGAAAAAGAGAAGAAAAAGGAGAGAAGAGGTGGGGCAGATCTGCTAAAAAATGAAAAATATTACATCAGTACTACTACGCACGTAGAGTAACCTGCGTAGTCAATGAAATCATGCCACGACACCCCACGCGACAGCAAAAAAAAAGGAACGGTAACACGGGGAATATTCCCCCTGTATTATTCATGTATTTTTGTGTATTATTCATGTGTTACTGATGTGTTATTGTGTTATTATAACACCAAGAATATTGTCATGACAAAATAACATATGAATAACACACAATACACCAGAATAACACGAGAAAATATTCCTGACAGAGAAAAAAAAGGGGCGGTAACACGAAGAATATTCCCCCGTGTTATTCATGTGTTATTGTGTGTTATTCATGTGTTATTGATGTGTTATCGTGTTATTAAAACACCAGGAATATTCCTAGGACACAATAACACATGAATAACACAGGGGAAATATTCTCCGTGTTACCGCGCCGTTTTTTTTTTGCTATTGCGTAGGGAGTCGTGGTATGATTTCATTGGCCACGCACGTTACTCTACGTGCGTAGTACTGATGTAATATTTTTCAACTTAAAAGAAGTATAAAAATGTTGTTGAAAAACAAACAAAGGGTCTATTTAGACCACCNGAACAAATATTGTTTGTGTTTTTCTTATTTGGCTCGTTAACTTAGCGAACGAGCCAAACACAAGTTGTTTGCCAACAACGAGCTGTTTTGACAGCCCTAATCTCGTAGCTATGTGCTGACATTAAGTTAGCAAAGAACTTTGAAGTTCTTGGTTGCCTTCAAAACACGAATGTGTCACATATGCATATCACAAAAAAAATATCTCATTCAGAAAAGCACAACACTAAAAAAAAGAAAGGATATTTAGTTGTTTTCATTAATATTCTATATGTTACAAGAACCAGTTGAGACAAAAATGTCATCTATAAGAACACTTAAGATCAAATGTCTCGTCACTGATCTCCAAAAAAATATAAGTAAACATGCAATAAATATTTATATACCATATTATATCCATGTTGCCTCTTCGGCCATCCAGGTGAGGAATAATACATGCAAAGAAGCGAAAAATAAAAATGTATTCAAATTTTAAATGATTTGATAAAACATCGATACAACAAAAAATAATAATCTTCACCATCCCTCATAAATAAAGTGGCAATAAGAAAAAAAAATATAATCTATTCATTCAGCATCCAACAATTGAGTTTGTAATTTGCTCTCTCAATTCAATCATTTCCACAGTACTTTCATCATCATGGGCGCAACCCTCATGTAATTTTGTCTTTATTGTGATATAGATTGTCATATGTGATATTCAAATGTTTTATGATTGACATGTAAATAATCATCATCAGCCATATTGAAGCCTACGTCATTGCGTGAATGATGTCGTTGAATATAGTTATGAAGAATCATTGTGGCCACTACAATTTGCACATGCTTTAAAAATAGATATGTCGGCAAATCAAGCAGTATGAGTCATTTTTTCTTCCACACTCCAATTGTTATTTCAATCACAATGCGTAAGAATGAGCGTCTCTTGTCAAACATTTCTTTCCTACCTTGAACAACATTACTGTATCTTTTAATGTCGGGAATGTGATATTTGGTGTCCGGAAATAGCTTCAGATACCCACTTTGTAAGAGACATCCAATATCGACAAAATAATATTTTCCTACCACAAATACAATAATCAGTAATGCACTTAAAAATATTTAAATATGATTTATAGTTGAAAAAACCTAAAGGTGGTGAGGGAAGTTGTGCTTTCAATTTCTTGTGGCAAAAGCAAATATACGACTGTAATGCATTTTCTTCACAAACAATCATATCAAAAGTAAAACACATATTTAAATCACATAAAACCGTCTCATTTTGTGTTGGTGATCCACACCACACAATAAATGCAACCATTTCATTATTAGAAACACATGCATCCGCATGTGTTCCATCGATCGCTCCTCACTAAAAAATATTTGTTGATTGTCTCCAATGAATGTTGCAATTGCTATATCACTTCTCTCGTTAATTCATTCCGTGACAAACTATAGAGGATTATTACTAACACCTCTTTCATTATCAACTTAGACGAGCCATGAAGTTCATGACTTCTATGTAATTCATCTAGGGGATCTATGAATATGGGTTTTACATTAGAAATATGTTATTGAATCTTGTAGGGTGTCCTTCAAGTAGCTCCCCAACCCATTTATCACCAATGCAAGATGATGTTATGCAGGGAGAGCAATCTACGTATGAGTTGTAGTGCTAGTACATCAAACATACTGCTGCCACAATTCTCTTTTTACGTCTCTCTCTTTGTGAATTCATGTTAAACAATTGCTCTGTTCAGGTAATACATGCGAATCAAACAACTTAAAATAATGAATTGCAAAGTGTACGATGAAAAGACAAACATTTGAAATGACATTAACATTGTTGCAAGAAAAAAAACATTCAAATCATGAATTCTATAAACCTGGTGGAAATAAATATAAATAGTGCAAAGATAACTAATTAAAATAAAGCATGCCTGTTGTCCTAAAAAAACGTATATAACTGACCCTACGGTCAGGGGGCATCTTCATGAAGAGCTCTCTAGGAGTCGGGTCCTCCAAAAACTTTTCGGAGTACAAGTATAACGACATGTCCGCATAAATTTATGAACTTGCCTCTAGTACTCTAATAACTTGTTCGATGAAGATCGCTAGTGAAGTTCAAGGTTCACTGGTGCATGAAGCCACCAGTTTTTAAATTTGGCTTTTAATGAAAGTAGCCCCATCTTTTTTCTTTTTCTTTACCCTTTGACGCTTTGACCTGCATGTGGACTCATCTTCAATTGGTTTTGGGCTGAGGCCTACATTGATCTTAGTTGCATGCTCGACATCCAAATTCTTAGGTATGCTTGCAAACCCTTGCTCACTAAAGATCCAAGCATTATTCCCCATTGTCACAACCCCATGAAACATACAATTCAACTTCTCTACCAAATCAGGGTCAATACCATTGAATTTGAATTTCTTGGTGGTTGACACCACCTGCAATATAAGGGGGCATGGATATGTTCATATAGTTCAGGAAAAGAAAGTCATACATGGATATGTTATCGCCTTCATTCTCTCGGCCCACCATTCCTTCGAAGCATCAATAGTCTTTTTGATTGGATCCCAACCTATGCCCGTTGATTATCGTTTCAATTCCTGCCAAATTTTCCAATCATTTTTCAAATGATCACACTTATTTTTGAGTCACATCCAATCATATTCCCTTATTTTCATTTCCTTGAACGTTTTTATAATATTTTGCCACCCTTTATTGTTAAAATAGGCAGTGGGTCTATTTCTCAATTTGACCTCCTCAAGAAAGAGGTCACAAAATGTGAGTTTGACTTCCTTATCCCACATAGCTGATGAATCATCTTATTTTGTCTTGCTATTGCTTTATTATCATAGAAAAAACTAAACATAAATATTTGACAAAAAAAGTAATTAACACAAATCACAACCACCTACCAACACCTTCATACCAACACCTCCACACAAAATACAACTGCACACAAACACCCCCACACAACACACAACCGCAGACCAACACTTCCACACCTCTACACAAACACAATCACACGCTAACACCTCCACACATCCACACAATACACAACCACACACCAACACTTCCACACATCCACACATCTATAACACCACCTCCACACACAAACACAACAACACATCAAGACATCAACATGTACACAATATCACACACAAACCAAATAGAACACACATAAGGGAAACAATCAAATAGAATAGAAAATAAAGAAACCAATATCATAAAACAACCCATCACAACACCACTACTTTAAAAAAGACGCAGTATCCAAATCACTGAACATGCAAAATTCAACACCAGTGCACAAGCACAAGAAAATCATCAACCAAATAGAGCCCAGATAAGCTAAAATGATCAAAAATCAAAATGACAGAACAAATAATAGTAGAGAATACGTGGGTTGACGGAGAGTTGATGAACCAAATGAAGTCGAAGAATGGAAGAGATAAGGAGAGGAGAAGAATGGCAAACCCTTGCCACCAGAGCCACATATCGGAGAGGGGAGAGCTGATGTTTCCTTTAGGGCAGAATCACGAGTTTGGGGAGTGCAAAACACAATAGTGAAGAGCTCACGAGAGAGGGGAGAGCGGGACACGAGAAGGGCCCGAGATAGGGCAGTACAAGCAAAATATAAATGAAAGATGAAACACGACCCACATTATTATGTATTGCATCCGGCTTTTCCAAAACACATACTAAACACAATATCCAAATGATGTTGCAGACGCTAAGACTTTGTTTTGTTCTAGTGTGCTTTACCTTTCAGCAAAGGTCATTTAAAAACAACATCCCCAAAATCATTCTTATAAATTGCGATTGGTAAAAAATAATTAATGTTTGAATAAATTTTTTTTATGCTTTTTATGACTAATAATTAAAACATTGAAATGATAAAATACTAATATAACCCCGTCTTCTTATCAACACTATTAATTCAAAAAAAAAGTTTCTCCTTGCGATATGAGTATAGACCAGGAGCAGGCTTCCTTCCTCTGTGAGTGGTTGGACTCCCTCTTATCAACATTTTTTTTTTAAATTGAGCTGTTAAAGTGTGATAGCTACTAGAAAGGTGCAGTCAAACTTTTTAAAAATAAAATAAATTGTAATAGCCTTAGTAAATTTTTGAAAAGCAACAACTTCACAGTTGCTTCCTCGAACAGTTGCAATTGCCCCAAACTAGGGTTGTAAACGTGCTGAGCTTAAGTGAGCTTAGACTTAGCTCGTGTTCAAAATCGGCTCGTGAATAGTATGTCCGTGTTCGACTCGATTTAAATATTTCATTTTTCATTTTTCGGGCTTTCAACTCAAAATTGGCTCATTAAAATTAATTTGAAAAAATAGATGAGGATGTTGGATTCGAAACTGCACCAACTTCATAAAATAAAATATACATAACCACAAAAACACATGAGTTGTTATGATTTAAACTTGAATATAAATATATATAATATATTAATTTATATAATTTCTTTTTTTCCATGAACAAATAAAAAATTATTTTTGTTCGACTCGTTTATAATTCGAGTTTAAAAAATTTATTCGTGTTCGACTCATTTACTTAATGAACAAGCCGAACAGGAGTTGATTAACGTGCCCGACACGAGCTGCTCTCGAACAACGAACAAACAGACTGTTTAACTCATTTACCCTCTAACCCATAAAACCAAGACATTATTCTTCTATTATAGTGGCAAGGGTGGACGAGATGTGCTCTATTTCTTCAGAGGGGGGTGTATGAAAGAAAATGTGACTTATTTTCTATTTTTTATTATTAAATATTTTTTTAAAAATAGAAAAAATATTTAATATTACAAAGAAATACAAAATAATTAACAGATATCCTATCTATTAAAAATTCTTGCACGCAGCTGCTCGCCTGATCGAATTCAAAACTCATTCGAGAAAATTCGTGCCACTCACTGCCGTCCTCTGCGCCGGAAGCGCACCGAAGGAGAAAAACGACAAACTCTCCGCTACTCCCTCCATCCATGGCGAATGTCCAATCCCCTGCTCTCTGTAGTCTCTTTTTAACCATGGCTTCAACCTCTAACAACGTCACCGCAGCAAGGCTTGCCCGCAACTCATGTGACTCTTCCACTCCATCCCATCGTTCAAAACGCTGGGCCCAAATCGGAGTCTCTTCCGCAGGTCTTCGCTTCTCTCTGCTTCCCACCACTCGCCGACTGCGAATTTCTCTGATTTCATCAAAAACTAGGGTATATCCTTCGTCGTTTCGTGCGAGCGTGCAGTTGCCCAATGGAATCAGGCCGGGTGGTCGAGTGGAGACGGATAAGCTGACGTCCGATGTGCGGAAGCGGGCAATGGATGCCATTGATTCGTACGGAGGAAGGGTTACGATTGGAGATGTGTCGAGCAGGGCAGGACTAAAGTTGAACGAGGCTGATAGAGCTCTTCAGGCGATTGCCGCTGATACTGATGGATTCTTGGAGGTATGCTTATATTTGCATGTTTTTGTTATTATCTTTTTAGTTGCATGTTTTTGTTATTATCTTTTTAGTAAGTTCATGAGAATAATACTACTTCTATCACCAGAAATCAGAAAAATAATGACTTGGTTCTATGGGTTTATGGGGCCTTCTAATGAGCATAAAATGCTCAACAATTATGTGAAGAAAATCTATAGATGGTTGCTATTTGAAATGATTTTATTCATGAACAGAATTATGGATTATTACCATCATCAAGTCTATGTAAATCCCAAGTATTCTTTGGTATGAGGTAATCTTAACTGCTTGATTTAAGGGCTGTTTGGCTGCAAGTAGGATTTAGTAAATCTTCAAAATTTGGATTTAGTAAATCCATCCTAAGGTGTTTAGATCCACAAATCTTTTTGGCATGACAGAGGTTAAATTATGTTTAATCTTGATTAATAGTTTGGCTACTTGTTTCAGGATTTATATCTGTTAGCAAATTGAAATTTAATAGGAATTATTGATGATGAAATTAAAACATGTTACACAGCAATAAAAATGAGCAATCATAAACAAGCTGCCCAAAAATGAAAGCCCCTAAATATCTAAGGAGAAAAAAAGAGTTTAACCCTGCTATTCTTCCATTCCCTCATAAAAATGTCAGATTAAAGTTGAGTGAGTATTTTAATATAATAACTATATGGTCATTATACCACAAATAATACCTTTTTTAGTTAACTTTTTTAATTCTTTATCAATATTTATGAATGCTAATTCAAATTTTAATTAACATATTTGCCTCTAATTTAGTTTAATGATTATTAATAATATTAATTGATTTTTTTTTTAAAAGTTTATTTAATCATGATTACTATATGGTAATATTCTAATTAGTTATTGATTAATAGTTTATTAAATTGATTATAGTAATAGCTTTAATGCAGTCAATTAATCTTAAATATTGCTAATTAAACATTTACTATAATGATTAATTGGTATCTCCCATATTTTTCTTGTAATTTTCATGTTTATCCCCCTTCCTCTCTTACTCAAAATTTCAACGATGCTAAATCATCTTATTTTTCCCCCTTATACGCCTAATTGAAGTCATCGATGAAAAAGAAGGTAGGAAGTTGTAATGGGAGCTTGCTGGCAAATTTATCTCTTATATTTCGTCCCCTTTCACATAATTTTGTTCATCTAGACCCTGTAAATTTTCATCTCTCAAGAGTGCAATAATGGGAGGACTGATAAGGGCCAGGCTGTTAATATTGTGATCTTTGTGTTTTTGTTAGAGAGATAATCATAGCTTGCATTATTGCAACCTTTGACATGACATTGTAGTCTCAAGAAGATGAGGGGGGTTGGAGATTGCCATCATTGATGATGCTTTGGTAGTTTGACAATCATCGTTATTGAATTTGGACTTGGGGAAATAGAAGTAGGTGAAGATGGACATGACATCAAGCATAATAATAATTGGGGGTTAGTAGGAGACATGAGGAAGATCTAGGCTTATGAGATGTGTAAAACACACGCAAGCCAAGAGGGATGGGTGTTGTATTGTTATGTGATTCTAAAAACACACAACTTAAAGACACAAATATTCTAAAATAAAAACACAAATGATTGGAGTATTTTATCCTTTTAAACTAGGTATTAGAAGATATATTTTGGCAGTACAAAATTGAATTACTATTCAAACCTTATTTTAGCCTATGTATGATTGAGATCATAAAGTCTCCATCATATCACAAAGCAACAAGTGTAAATAAAGCATGAAATTAAAGTAAAGATAACAATACAAAAAAAAAAAAGAGAGTTAAAGACTAAAAGAGTAAAAGTGACACAATTGATTTTTTCTTGGTTTAACAACTATGCCTATGTTCACGTTTTGGGTATTCTCGAGATTTTAACTAATCTCATCTTTATCCACCGCAAAGTGGAAAATTTTCTATCATTTATGATTAATTAAAAAAAAAATCCTACCGCTTTGTTCCACTTTAAGCAGAAAGATTGCTACTATAGTCCACTGACAATTTACAGTAACATCTACTCATGTTTTTGAGATCAAAGGTCCTCTTACAAACACAAAGTCACAAATCTTATAATGACCATATTTTTCCACCACAAGAATTATAAGGTATAGAGGAGAAGAAGAAAACAACCAATAGTGCATGCTTTCAATGNTAGTAATATTTCGAGCCAAAACGAGTCGAACACGAACAAACAAATATTTGTTCATGTTGTTCATATTTGTCTCGTTAACTTAGCGAACGAGCCGAACACGAGTTGTTTGCCAACAACGAGTTGCTTTGACAGCCATAGTCTCGTAGCTATGTATCTGACGTTAAGTTAGAAAGGAACTTTAAAGTTCTTGGTTGCCTTCAAAACACGAATATGTCACATATACATATCACAAAAAAATATCTCATCCAGAAAGCAAGACACTAAAAAAAATGAAAGGATATTTGGTTGTTTTCATTAAGATTTTACATGTTACAAGAACCAGTTGAGACAAAAATGTCATCTAAAAGAACACTTAAGATTGAATATATAGTCACAGATCTCCAAAAAAATAAAAATAAACATGCATTAAATATTTATATATCATATTATATCCATGTTGCCTCTTTGGCCATCCAAGTGGGGAATAATACATGCAAAGAAGCGAAAAATAAATATGTATTCAAATTTTAAATGATTTGAAAAAACATCGATACAACAAAAAATAATAGCTTTCACCATCCCTCATAAATAAAGTAGCAATAAGAAAAAAAATATAATTTATTCATTCAACATCCAACAATAGAGTTTGTAATATGTTCTCTCAATCCAATCGTTTCCATAGTACTTTCGTCGTCCTGGGTGCAACCCTCATGTGATTCTGTCTCTGCTGTGATATAGATTGTCATATGTGATATTCAAATGTTTCAGGAGGGACATGTAAATAATTATCATCAGCCATGTTGAAGCCTACGTCATTACGTGAATGATGTCGTTGAATATAGTTATAGAGAGTCATTATGGCCACTATAATTTGCACATGCTTTAAAAATATATATGCCGGCAAATCAAGCAGTATGAGCCATTTTTTCTTCTACACTCCAAATATTATTTCAATCACAATGAGTAAGAATGAGCGTCTCTTGTTAAACATTTATTTCCTACCCTGAACAACATTATTGGATCTTTCAATGTCGGGAATGTGATATTTGGTGTCCGGAAATAGCTTCAGATACTCACTTTGTTAGAGACACCCAACATCGACCAAATAATATTTTCCTACCACAAATACAATAATCAGTAATGCACTTAAAAATATCTAAACATGATTTATAGTTGAAAAAGCCTAAAGGTGGGTGAGGGAAGTTGTGCTTTCAATTTCTTGTGGCAAAAGCAAATATACGACTGTCATGCATTGTCTTCACAAACAGTCATAACAAAAGTAAAACACATATTGAAATCACATAAAACCATCTCATTTTTGTGTTGGTGATCCACCCCACCCAATAAATGCAACCATTTCATTATTAGAAACACATGCATCCGCATGTGTTCCATCGATCGCTCCTCACTAAAAAATATTTGTTGATTGTCTCCAATGAATGTTGCAATTGCTATATCACTTCTCTCGTTAATTCATTCCGTGACAAACTATAGAGGATTATTACTAACACCTCTTTCATTATCAACTTAGACGAGCCATGAAGTTCATGACTTCTATGTAATTCATCTAGGGGATCTATGAATATGGGTTTTACATTAGAAATATGTTATTGAATCTTGTAGGGTGTCCTTCAAGTAGCTCCCCAACCCATTTATCACCAATGCAAGATGATGTTATGCAGGGAGAGCAATCTACGTATGAGTTGTAGTGCTAGTACATCAAACATACTGCTGCCACAATTCTCTTTTTACGTCTCTCTCTTTGTGAATTCATGTTAAACAATTGCTCTGTTCAGGTAATACATGCGAATCAAACAACTTAAAATAATGAATTGCAAAGTGTACGATGAAAAGACAAACATTTGAAATGACATTAACATTGTTGCAAGAAAAAAAACATTCAAATCATGAATTCTATAAACCTGGTGGAAATAAATATAAATAGTGCAAAGATAACTAATTAAAATAAAGCATGCCTGTTGTCCTAAAAAAACGTATATAACTGACCCTACGGTCAGGGGGCATCTTCATGAAGAGCTCTCTAGGAGTCGGGTCCTCCAAAAACTTTTCGGAGTACAAGTATAACGACATGTCCGCATAAATTTATGAACTTGCCTCTAGTACTCTAATAACTTGTTCGATGAAGATCGCTAGTGAAGTTCAAGGTTCACTGGTGCATGAAGCCACCAGTTTTTAAATTTGGCTTTTAATGAAAGTAGCCCCATCTTTTTTCTTTTTCTTTACCCTTTGACGCTTTGACCTGCATGTGGACTCATCTTCAATTGGTTTTGGGCTGAGGCCTACATTGATCTTAGTTGCATGCTCGACATCCAAATTCTTAGGTATGCTTGCAAACCCTTGCTCACTAAAGATCCAAGCATTATTCCCCATTGTCACAACCCCATGAAACATACAATTCAACTTCTCTACCAAATCAGGGTCAATACCATTGAATTTGAATTTCTTGGTGGTTGACACCACCTGCAATATAAGGGGGCATGGATATGTTCATATAGTTCAGGAAAAGAAAGTCATACATGGATATGTTATCGCCTTCATTCTCTCGGCCCACCATTCCTTCGAAGCATCAATAGTCTTTTTGATTGGATCCCAACCTATGCCCGTTGATTATCGTTTCAATTCCTGCCAAATTTTCCAATCATTTTTCAAATGATCACACTTATTTTTGAGTCACATCCAATCATATTCCCTTATTTTCATTTCCTTGAACGTTTTTATAATATTTTGCCACCCTTTATTGTTAAAATAGGCAGTGGGTCTATTTCTCAATTTGACCTCCTCAAGAAAGAGGTCACAAAATGTGAGTTTGACTTCCTTATCCCACATAGCTGATGAATCATCTTATTTTGTCTTGCTATTGCTTTATTATCATAGAAAAAACTAAACATAAATATTTGACAAAAGAAGTAATTAACACAAATCACAACCACCTACCAACACCTTCATACCAACACCTCCACACAAAATACAACTGCACACAAACACCCCCACACAACACACAACCGCAGACCAACACTTCCACACCTCTACACAAACACAATCACACGCTAACACCTCCACACATCCACACAATACACAACCACACACCAACACTTCCACACATCCACACATCTATAACACCACCTCCACACACAAACACAACAACACATCAAGACATCAACATGTACACAATATCACACACAAACCAAATAGAACACACATAAGGGAAACAATCAAATAGAATAGAAAATAAAGAAACCAATATCATAAAACAACCCATCACAACACCACTACTTTAAAAAAGACGCAGTATCCAAATCACTGAACATGCAAAATTCAACACCAGTGCACAAGCACAAGAAAATCATCAACCAAATAGAGCCCAGATAAGCTAAAATGATCAAAAATCAAAATGACAGAACAAATAATAGTAGAGAATACGTGGGTTGACGGAGAGTTGATGAACCAAATGAAGTCGAAGAATGGAAGAGATAAGGAGAGGAGAAGAATGGCAAACCCTTGCCACCAGAGCCACATATCGGAGAGGGGAGAGCTGATGTTTCCTTTAGGGCAGAATCACGAGTTTGGGGAGTGCAAAACACAATAGTGAAGAGCTCACGAGAGAGGGGAGAGCGGGACACGAGAAGGGCCCGAGATAGGGCAGTACAAGCAAAATATAAATGAAAGATGAAACACGACCCACATTATTATGTATTGCATCCGGCTTTTCCAAAACACATACTAAACACAATATCCAAATGATGTTGCAGACGCTAAGACTTTGTTTTGTTCTAGTGTGCTTTACCTTTCAGCAAAGGTCATTTAAAAACAACATCCCCAAAATCATTCTTATAAATTGCGATTGGTAAAAAATAATTAATGTTTGAATAAATTTTTTTTATGCTTTTTATGACTAATAATTAAAACATTGAAATGATAAAATACTAATATAACCCCGTCTTCTTATCAACACTATTAATTCAAAAAAAAAGTTTCTCCTTGCGATATGAGTATAGACCAGGAGCAGGCTTCCTTCCTCTGTGAGTGGTTGGACTCCCTCTTATCAACATTTTTTTTTTAAATTGAGCTGTTAAAGTGTGATAGCTACTAGAAAGGTGCAGTCAAACTTTTTAAAAATAAAATAAATTGTAATAGCCTTAGTAAATTTTTGAAAAGCAACAACTTCACAGTTGCTTCCTCGAACAGTTGCAATTGCCCCAAACTAGGGTTGTAAACGTGCTGAGCTTAAGTGAGCTTAGACTTAGCTCGTGTTCAAAATCGGCTCGTGAATAGTATGTCCGTGTTCGACTCGATTTAAATATTTCATTTTTCATTTTTCGGGCTTTCAACTCAAAATTGGCTCATTAAAATTAATTTGAAAAAATAGATGAGGATGTTGGATTCGAAACTGCACCAACTTCATAAAATAAAATATACATAACCACAAAAACACATGAGTTGTTATGATTTAAACTTGAATATAAATATATATAATATATTAATTTATATAATTTCTTTTTTTCCATGAACAAATAAAAAATTATTTTTGTTCGACTCGTTTATAATTCGAGTTTAAAAAATTTATTCGTGTTCGACTCATTTACTTAATGAACAAGCCGAACAGGAGTTGATTAACGTGCCCGACACGAGCTGCTCTCGAACAACGAACAAACAGACTGTTTAACTCATTTACCCTCTAACCCATAAAACCAAGACATTATTCTTCTATTATAGTGGCAAGGGTGGACGAGATGTGCTCTATTTCTTCAGAGGGGGGTGTATGAAAGAAAATGTGACTTATTTTCTATTTTTTATTATTAAATATTTTTTTAAAAATAGAAAAAATATTTAATATTACAAAGAAATACAAAATAATTAACAGATATCCTATCTATTAAAAATTCTTGCACGCAGCTGCTCGCCTGATCGAATTCAAAACTCATTCGAGAAAATTCGTGCCACTCACTGCCGTCCTCTGCGCCGGAAGCGCACCGAAGGAGAAAAACGACAAACTCTCCGCTACTCCCTCCATCCATGGCGAATGTCCAATCCCCTGCTCTCTGTAGTCTCTTTTTAACCATGGCTTCAACCTCTAACAACGTCACCGCAGCAAGGCTTGCCCGCAACTCATGTGACTCTTCCACTCCATCCCATCGTTCAAAACGCTGGGCCCAAATCGGAGTCTCTTCCGCAGGTCTTCGCTTCTCTCTGCTTCCCACCACTCGCCGACTGCGAATTTCTCTGATTTCATCAAAAACTAGGGTATATCCTTCGTCGTTTCGTGCGAGCGTGCAGTTGCCCAATGGAATCAGGCCGGGTGGTCGAGTGGAGACGGATAAGCTGACGTCCGATGTGCGGAAGCGGGCAATGGATGCCATTGATTCGTACGGAGGAAGGGTTACGATTGGAGATGTGTCGAGCAGGGCAGGACTAAAGTTGAACGAGGCTGATAGAGCTCTTCAGGCGATTGCCGCTGATACTGATGGATTCTTGGAGGTATGCTTATATTTGCATGTTTTTGTTATTATCTTTTTAGTTGCATGTTTTTGTTATTATCTTTTTAGTAAGTTCATGAGAATAATACTACTTCTATCACCAGAAATCAGAAAAATAATGACTTGGTTCTATGGGTTTATGGGGCCTTCTAATGAGCATAAAATGCTCAACAATTATGTGAAGAAAATCTATAGATGGTTGCTATTTGAAATGATTTTATTCATGAACAGAATTATGGATTATTACCATCATCAAGTCTATGTAAATCCCAAGTATTCTTTGGTATGAGGTAATCTTAACTGCTTGATTTAAGGGCTGTTTGGCTGCAAGTAGGATTTAGTAAATCTTCAAAATTTGGATTTAGTAAATCCATCCTAAGGTGTTTAGATCCACAAATCTTTTTGGCATGACAGAGGTTAAATTATGTTTAATCTTGATTAATAGTTTGGCTACTTGTTTCAGGATTTATATCTGTTAGCAAATTGAAATTTAATAGGAATTATTGATGATGAAATTAAAACATGTTACACAGCAATAAAAATGAGCAATCATAAACAAGCTGCCCAAAAATGAAAGCCCCTAAATATCTAAGGAGAAAAAAAGAGTTTAACCCTGCTATTCTTCCATTCCCTCATAAAAATGTCAGATTAAAGTTGAGTGAGTATTTTAATATAATAACTATATGGTCATTATACCACAAATAATACCTTTTTTAGTTAACTTTTTTAATTCTTTATCAATATTTATGAATGCTAATTCAAATTTTAATTAACATATTTGCCTCTAATTTAGTTTAATGATTATTAATAATATTAATTGATTTTTTTTTTAAAAGTTTATTTAATCATGATTACTATATGGTAATATTCTAATTAGTTATTGATTAATAGTTTATTAAATTGATTATAGTAATAGCTTTAATGCAGTCAATTAATCTTAAATATTGCTAATTAAACATTTACTATAATGATTAATTGGTATCTCCCATATTTTTCTTGTAATTTTCATGTTTATCCCCCTTCCTCTCTTACTCAAAATTTCAACGATGCTAAATCATCTTATTTTTCCCCCTTATACGCCTAATTGAAGTCATCGATGAAAAAGAAGGTAGGAAGTTGTAATGGGAGCTTGCTGGCAAATTTATCTCTTATATTTCGTCCCCTTTCACATAATTTTGTTCATCTAGACCCTGTAAATTTTCATCTCTCAAGAGTGCAATAATGGGAGGACTGATAAGGGCCAGGCTGTTAATATTGTGATCTTTGTGTTTTTGTTAGAGAGATAATCATAGCTTGCATTATTGCAACCTTTGACATGACATTGTAGTCTCAAGAAGATGAGGGGGGTTGGAGATTGCCATCATTGATGATGCTTTGGTAGTTTGACAATCATCGTTATTGAATTTGGACTTGGGGAAATAGAAGTAGGTGAAGATGGACATGACATCAAGCATAATAATAATTGGGGGTTAGTAGGAGACATGAGGAAGATCTAGGCTTATGAGATGTGTAAAACACACGCAAGCCAAGAGGGATGGGTGTTGTATTGTTATGTGATTCTAAAAACACACAACTTAAAGACACAAATATTCTAAAATAAAAACACAAATGATTGGAGTATTTTATCCTTTTAAACTAGGTATTAGAAGATATATTTTGGCAGTACAAAATTGAATTACTATTCAAACCTTATTTTAGCCTATGTATGATTGAGATCATAAAGTCTCCATCATATCACAAAGCAACAAGTGTAAATAAAGCATGAAATTAAAGTAAAGATAACAATACAAAAAAAAAAAAGAGAGTTAAAGACTAAAAGAGTAAAAGTGACACAATTGATTTTTTCTTGGTTTAACAACTATGCCTATGTTCACGTTTTGGGTATTCTCGAGATTTTAACTAATCTCATCTTTATCCACCGCAAAGTGGAAAATTTTCTATCATTTATGATTAATTAAAAAAAAAATCCTACCGCTTTGTTCCACTTTAAGCAGAAAGATTGCTACTATAGTCCACTGACAATTTACAGTAACATCTACTCATGTTTTTGAGATCAAAGGTCCTCTTACAAACACAAAGTCACAAATCTTATAATGACCATATTTTTCCACCACAAGAATTATAAGGTATAGAGGAGAAGAAGAAAACAACCAATAGTGCATGCTTTCAATG
>NEWO01000269.1:944971-956597 GCA_003013225.1 Phalaenopsis aphrodite
AACAATAACGATTCGAACACGAACGAACGCATTACTGTTCGTGTTTAGTTCGTTTAACTAACCGAACGAAAAAATTTGTTCACGTTCGTCTCGTTTACTTATTGAACGAATCGAACACAAACTCCTTGACGAACCGAACACGAACTGTTCGCGAACAACGAGTTTTTTTTACAGCCCTACTTGCGTGCGTGCGAGATATAGAAGAGCTAAGTTATGCCTTTAATAAGGTAAATGCTTAAGTTTTTAAATTATATATTGTTTTAATTAAAAATGTTATTATAGTAACATTAAAATTTTATGGATTAAAAATATATATCTTAAGTGGAAAGTTTTATGGGAAGTACTATTGATTTGATTAAATTTTAGTAAGGTAAGAGTTTGCGTGTTTTATTTATATAAGATATTTTGTTTATTTTATTAGATGCTATTAAGTTGGTATCAATATAATGAATTTAATCAATAGTTAATAGAATTTTGATTCAACGAATTAGGGCTTTGTATCGTAGTTTGTGCAAAAGATCTTGACATAAAGAGGAGGTGATAGTAAGAGGTAGTAAAGTGGAGGATTAAAATTGTAAGGAAATTTTTGAAAGGTTAAATCGAGTAATTACTGTTCTATTTACATTAAATTTATTTTTTTATTTTAAATGTATTTTTTTAAATTTTTACATATTAGAAGTTCATTTCAAAATATGTTGGTCTTTATGAAATTTTAAAGAGGATTGTAAAAGTGGCTTACAAAATAGCTATACCAGCTTAATGTGCAAGAAGTACATAACATTTTCCATATTTTTTCGTTTAAAAAATATATTATAGATGAATCAAATAGGATGATTGCAGATTTAGTTGATATTTAGCTTGATTTGACATATATAGAAGAGCTTGAGAGGATAATGGATTATGATGCTAAGAAATTTTGTAATTGAGAGATTTTATTTATAAAGATTCTATGGAAGTATGGATAAGAAAATGATACTACCTGGGAGGATGTTTTAAATATTTGTGAAATATATACAAAACAATTTATTTGAAGAATGTTTGTGTTCTTTTTTATTTTTAAATTTTGATGACGAAATTTTTATTAAGATGATAGATTGTACTAACTGTCAAACAATAATAATAATAATTATAAAATAAATTTGTTTCGGTTGGTTTAAAGGGAAGCGACTGCCTCACCAATTTCGTTTAAAGAGACATATGCCTCTTTTTAACCAGACAAAACAAAAAAATGTGGAGAGATTGAGAATGAGTGACATAAAAGAAGGAAGAAGAATGTCACATGCTTCTCTTACCAGAGATTCAACGCCATTTAGAGAAAGTTGACATTGAGGACAATCTATGCGAATGAGATAGAAGGAGCACAGGGTGTGAAGGAGGAAGGAGGAAATGCGTTGATGACGTGACGAACGGGAGACAAGCATGGCAGCTTTTTGCCGCATCGCTTGTCAGAAGAAGAAACAGGCTGCTCTTTGTGTCGAAGCAGAAGGTCGAGTTCGACCGAGCCGAACAATTTCTTACGAGAAGGGAAGAGCCAAAGCAGAAGCCCCAACAAGCCTTACTGCTTTGTGTGTGAGCCACGCTGTGAGAAGGAGAGGAAGAAGCTCGTGCCCTAGTGTGCGGGAAGAAGCTTGCGTGTGTGCGGGATATAGAAGGGCTGAATTGTGCCTTTAGTAAGGTAAAGGTTTAAGCTTATAATTATATAACTTTTTTTAATTAAATATGTTGTAACATTAAAATTTTATGAATTAAAAGCATATAAAATAAGTAGAAGGCTCTTTGTGAAGGGTTATGTTTTATTTATATAGGAAATTTGTTTATTTAATTAGATGCTATTAAGTTGGTATTAATATAATGAATTTAATCAGTGGTTAAAAGAATTTTGATTCAACAAATTAGGGTCTTGGATCGTGATTTGTGCAAAATATGCTGAGATAAAGAGGAGATGATAGTAAGAGGAAGTAAAGTGGATGATTAATCTTATAAGGATGTCTTTGAAAGGTTAAAATGAGTAATTACTGTTTTATTTGCATGAAATTCAGTTATTTTATTTTAAATGTTTCATTGTTTATACATATTAAAAGCACATTTACAATTGGTAGAATTAAATGAAACAAAAATAATTATTTTATGATTTCAACTCATTTGCCTTTTGTTCTGCATTAAAATGAAAGATAAATGAAAGTAATGATTAAAATGAATGAAATAATTGGAAATAAAAATTTTAATGTTAAGTTTATTAGGAGTTAACCCCTTTTGGTACTAAGTTAAGGGAAATAATAATGGTGTATGTTTATGATACAAATGGTGAATGCGTATTTTTATGATACAAATTATAAATGTTGTACTTTTATTGGTACATTTTGATGGTTCTCGTGATAAGATTTCTAAAATTAAAATACGAAGGGAAATGAAAAATGGTAATTGATTAGTTTAAAGAAAAGTGAGATAATGATAAATACATATTTTATAAATAAAATTTAATTGTTTAATCAACATGATTATTTATGAAAAATCATATTTGACATTTGCATAATATTTAATACATAATAAATTAGTAATTATTCATTGAGTTACTTTAATTTAACCATTTATTTAACTGTTATTTTAGGAAAAGATCCTCTAGATGTAGATGTATGATAGGAGAGTTTTATTACATGAGAGGGTATTTGGAGGATGGGTGATGGTTTATTTTTTTTTTTATGTTATGTCACTTTTACTGTATTACTTGTATTAATGTATTAGACTGTATTATATTATGTGTTTTATTAGACGATTGCTTACATGTGTACCATCAATTTATTGACTCTTTTTTATATGAATGTTATTGTGGATTAATATTAATGTTAGAAATATCTTTCACAGTTCGTACTCACTTTAGTTAATTCTATTTTCCATGGCCGGGTTTTGACACTCTTAGAGTGTATCTATTATTGAATATTGCTTTTATAGTGAACACCTTTAATGTTAGTACTTAATCTTGCTTGAAATTGAATTAGATATATCAACTTGACTAAATTCTGTTTCAAATATCAAAGAACTATAATATTACTACCAGTTCATGGGTTTAACAGGGGCAAAATTGATAGAGATCATGACCAATAAAAGTCTGGGTCAACATTTTGAGAGGGATAAAAAAAAAGTTTGTGGGCGGAAAAATAATTGAAAGATAGAGTGTGAGATATGGATAAAGGGAAATTTAAAAGCTCGATTGATAATGGTAGTTATGTGTAATTGCAATAGTCTGATGGAAGATTGATAAGACATTGGATGTTCTCAACCACATGAAGGAGTGGTTGACCCAGATCCTTCAAGCAAAACAATGATAGTACTGGTGGAAATATGAAAAAAAATGCAATTTAATTTCTAAACAAATAATATAAAGGGTTTGAAATTTAAATTTAATTGAACGTAATAACCCACTAAGCTGACTAAAGGAATTCACCAAACTTACTTATGGTAGTACCACCAAGCTACTATTAATATCTCACAAAACAACACATTATTATTATTTCATATTATCATTGTACGCATTATAGCTTAAATATCCATTACAAAACTTATAACATTAATGAAAATTAGGAAAGTTATAAGGGAATAGACACAACACTTAGTTCTTTGTAATCCCTAAACTCTTGATTCATAACTTTTTACAATATTTGTAACTTTAAAACTCTTTTGCAATTCTCTAGCTTTTGATTTGGAATTCTCTTTTTCCAACTTTTTTAACTCCCTCTCGGTAACGCAGCTCTTGATTTGTTACTCCATTCTTTAAATCTTTTGACTGCATAAATTTTATAACTCTCAAACTCTTTTGCAACTCTGTAGTTACTGATTTGTAACACGTCCAACCAATACAATCTACCACCATCATCATTTATATGAATGAAAATATAACTTCACATTGAAGTTATGCAAAGACGTAGGACAATTCATAAACTATGGAATGTTTCAACTCTTCTTATAATATTATTACATTAATGATGAGAATGTTAAATATAGTTTTTGGATTCGTTACGTAGGAGTTGGGATTGGGCATCTCTAATACATTAAAAGCATGAGAAGAGGAGGCAATGTTTGAGAATGCAAAATAACAAGTATTTATCATCAGAGTCTTGTTTCTTATTTATATTTTTTGAATTTCTTAAATTCAATCGAAAATTCTTTTTCTTACATTTTTTTTCCAATGTGTTGCATATTCATGCCTCTATTTATTTACTTGTCCTTTTAATGTTATCCAGTTTTTGGCTTGCCATGAAGCTTCCAACAATTTTCTTTTGTAGACTTTTCTGGCAATATGTGCTTCATGAATAATTTCTATTGGCCATTTTTGTTGGGTGCAGCTGCGTGTGCTCATCAAACTACAAGGGTTTTAAATCATGGTATGATGATGGTTGCCTTTGTCATAGGGTTAAACCTTCTATGATGTTATTAGCAATCATACCTCCCCTTCTCCATTCTTCCATCCGAATGATGGCTATGATTTCATTTAGGAAGGTAAAACCTTATTTCTAAGACATTTTTACTTTTACAGTATCAAAATTCTTCTTCCAAGATTAGTAGTTTGGAGAGTTCTAGAAAAGCAATGTATTGATGTTGCTTACCTTCAAGTCATTAAAGATACGTATAATATTTTTCTTAATTGTGTTTGAACATAAGGAGGATTGACCAATTATTTTCCTATTTCAGTTGGATTACATCGGGATCATCCTTAAGCCCATATATTTTTTCTTTAATTATGAATGTTCTTATAGGATATTTACAAGAGGATGTACCTTGGTGTATGTTTTTTGCTGCTGATAGCCTTCTTTTGGATAAGACTAGAGAGAGTTCAGGAAAAACTTTAATTATGGTGGTCAACTTTGAAACTAAAGGATTTCTTTTGAGTAGATCTAAAACTGAATACATGTAATGTAATTTTAGTAATAGTAGTTCTTGTGGTGTGGTTGTAAAAATGGGTGATCAAGTATTAAAATGAGTGAACATTTTAGATATCTCAGGCCCATTGCTCAAAGTTATTGTGATATAGATGGTGATGTTATTAGTAGAATTCAAGCTAGATGGTTGAAGTGGAGGAATGCATCATGCCTATTGTGTGATAGGGAAGTACCACTTAGACTCGAAGAAAAATTTTATAAGATAGTGGTGAAACTTGCGATGCTGTATGGTGTAGAATGTTGGTCTGTAAAAGAGAAGCTCTAGTGGTAGAAAACATTAGAGACAGTCTCCTTATTGGTTACATTATTGACAAAATGAGAAATGAATATATCCGTGAGAGGGTTGGAGTAGCTCTAGTGATAGAAAATATTAGAGACAGTCTCCTTATTGTTCACATTAAGTGTCAATCATTTGATGACCATGTTGGGAGAGCAATTATTTTAGATTTGATTTATGTTAAGAAAGGCGAGTTAGATCTAAAAAAATTTGGGCATGTTGTATTAAAATGATCTTAATTTATTAGAATTAAATGAAAATATGACTCTCAATAGGACACAATGAAGAAAAAAGATTTATGTAGCCGACTCCACTTAGTGGGCTAAAGACTCGTTGTTGTTATTGTACAATATTAAGTTCGATATTTAATATAACAAGCCAATTATAAATTTGCTCTTTTTAAATAATCCTTTTAATGTGGGCTTCATTTTTATTATATTTCATTTTGATACCTTGGTAATGATTCATCTTTTCCTGCAAATATTGTTGTAGATTGGATGATTATGTGTTGACCATTCTCCTCTTAGCCGATATTTTGTTATTGGCTGTATAGTTTTGGGATGTATCAGGAACTTTATTATACATTTGATTTAGGTTATCCATTTTTTTTTTTTTTTGCCGAGAAGGAACATTTGGGTGTCATTTATTTCAGGTAACCATATAGTCCCATAATTGGGACATTACCATAGATTCCTATTCATCCCAATTATTGATTATAGGATCTCCTTGTTGAGTTCTGGCGTGAAATTAATGGCCCAATTTTCTTTTTCCCTTAAAAGGTGTAAATCAACTGTGATCACTGGAGGTTATTTTTTCCTTTCAAATGATAAGTTGCACGACTGTTTTGCATTCTTCCATTGGATCTGTGTTGCCAGCTTCAGTTCCACGTGATCAGAGGATCAAGGGAAAATGCCTATTTTTTGGTCCATGGGAAGAAATAATATGGTTGCAGTTGTTTGTAAAGAGAGGAAGGATAAAAAAAGGTTGTACGATAAAGGCTACAAATGGGAAGATTAGATGAAAAATACAGACTTGCGGTAATGAAAGTTTTATGCAATGCAACAATGAAGGCTGTGACTTACAGAAATGGTAAAGAAAGCTTATAGCTTTGAAATATTAAGAACTGAAGAAAGTTAATGGGCATTTTGTTCTGGCATATAAAATCAGATAAGAATGATTATCACAATCTGCGGATTGATAACTAGGTAAAATAATAATTACAGAATTACTATAAAGTACTAATCACATGGATCAATGGAGTCTCATGAGATGACTAAAAAAGGTGGAGTTGGGTTTGGCGAAACATTGATGTAGACAAAATTGGCGGAGATTAAGTTTTCCACAAATTATACTTGACCCAACTTACCAAAGCTACTCGTCCAAGCTCAAAGCAACTTGCCATAATTTGACTAGCTTAAGTGAAGCTGGCAGATGGGCTCCATGAATTTTCCTCTTATTTGATAATCAGTATTTATACTTTTTATAATTAAATAGTTAAAAACTAGCTAAGTTCATTAATCTTACAAGAAGCACCTGTTCATGTTGGTATGTAATTTTGCTTATGTTGCCTTGATCTAAGCCTTTAAATAGGGGTTCATAGGGTAATCATGACATGCAATAATTGGCGTATTCTTGTATGTTCTGGCATTCTAATCAAATCTTAAAACTTCTCACTCTAAGCTTTATGTTTCTTCTACTTTTCTCTCCAGCTTGATTCATTATTGTTATAGTTGATCCGATATTGAATATCCTACATGACAATTTGGCATTGTTGTATTGTTCGGTCTCTACAAAAAGTGTGACATTGGCCTATAGTTACTATCCTATATTAATTGTTAGATGATCAATTATGGCTTGAACATATGCCTGCTCCATTTTTGTTGCTTTTAATTTGTTATATATTCTTCAACATATTTTTTTCAATTACGTATTTTTTCCCTTTAAACATGATTTTTTTTCCCTCAGAAGGTTCCTTAAAAATCATGTTACATTTCAATTTCAAGGTACTTGAAATTTATTCGCTCTTTGTTTCTCTTCTCCTCATAAGGAAATCTGTTTCAAGATGTATTCATAGGTTTCAGATGAAGGCGATGTTCTTTATGTTTTCCCAAAGGATTATCGTTCAAAACTTGCTGCCAAATCTTTTCAAATGAAACTCGAGCCTTTGCTGGATAAATTGAAGGTGCTTCCTTTGCCTGTTCGAAAATTTTAATAATTAGTATCTCATATTTAAATTTTTTCTCTCAAGGATTTTGACATGCCTCTTACCTTGCATTCTTTCTTAGGGAGCAGGCGAGTACATAATCAGGGTTTCTTTTGGGACAGCACTTATTATGTCAATTGTTCTGGTATACACAACAATAATTGCCCTTGTTTCAAGCAGAAGGTGTTTCCAACATATTTGTATTTCCACCTTTTCTTAAATCAAATATTATATCCTCCTTTTTTTGCTGTCATGGTAACTATGCATTTTAATCTTCATATTCCATTGCCTTCTTCATTTTCACAGTGATGATGACAATCGAGGAAGACGTGGGGGGAGATCATATGATTCTGGTGTTACTATTTTCTTCAGCCCGTCAGACTTATTTTGGTACTTATTTTTATTTTTATTTTAAAAATCTTTCTAGCTAGTATGTTTTTCAGGTTCTTTTAAATTTTATGCATTTCTAATTCTTTTTTTTTTTGTGAAATCTAGCCTTCTTTGATGTATTATTATCCTAAAGTTTGCTTGAAGTTCAAAGGCAGTATGTAGACTAACTTGAAACTGGCTGTGGGCTCGATACCGGACCTAAAATGCTTATTTATGATGTTTGTGAAGGCGTGCGATTGAATTTTATTGTCAAAGACGGACATAGGAGATAATTATTTGGGCTAAGACCCTTTGTTGATGAATTAATCTACTTGGAAGTTTTCAAGAATCGAGTTGAACTTTCCAGATAAAAAAAAATACAACTATATTGATCTATTGGTTATTTTAATCTCAATGAAAATCCTTGCTAATCTTCCTTGTTCAGTCAGGAGTGCATTGGCAACCCAACATGAAGGACCAGCTGTTAATAATGATTTTACCTATTTGAATTGGTGTCTAGAGGACATTTGAACTAAGATTCGAAAGATAAGGAGACATTCATTTCATTATAATTTTCTCTACCTCCTTGGAAAGGATTTTGGTGAATAGTCTTAGAATTGATGGGACAAGTCAATGAAGGAGATTTAAATCTATACGAGCATGCATGTGAGTCTTCTGAATAGCATTGCTCTTGAGAAGCTGTCAACGTTAAAAATCTTCCCTGTGGAGCTATCCAGCCTGTAAACTTAGGCACGAAACCTCCTTTATGGCTACTTATCTTTGGAATCTTAGTTCCCAATAGCTCATCTTATTTAATGGGTTCCTCATTTTAAATGAGACTGATCAATTTTTTTGGATATCCTCTTGATAGAATTGCTCGATTTGATTCAAACATATTTTTCAAGCATAGAATTGATCAAATAACAAGAATGTGAAAATTAATATGTAAATTACGTGCTGGTCATTGCTTTAATCTGTTTTTCTCATTGATTTTGAAATCTTCTAAACTTTTTTCACTCTCCAATTGATGGTGTATATTTCCTTAAAAGGAGAATAGGTTTAGGGGCCCAAATGTTTATTATTTTTTCCATCTATTTTGCTTCCCATCACAACAAATAATTAAACCTGCAAATAGCAGTTTTAAAAACTGTTCACGGTAATGAAAATTGGGCCACTTTTATTTCGGGAACTAACCCCTCTTACTTTGCATAAGACGGATCCTGCTTCCCTCTAACATTCATAACTAGGCTGTGTAAGCTGTAAGCCTGCTGAAATGTTTGGGCATTGAAATTGGAAATCCTCCTGGTTTAGAATTGTTGGTAGCCGGGGATAGATAATACAAAAAATGGTTTGTTGCTTAGCGTTGTGTTACGCCTGGAACCGGACCGGTCCATCTTGGACTGGTCAATTGCCAAAAAACCGGTCTGCAGCAGAAACGAGCTGATTCTCTTCACGCGAAGCAGCCAAGTGCCGGTACTTTTCTCAGGAAGCAGCCGAGCGATCCCGTGCCGCGGCAGAGGAAGGAAAGGAGCAAGTGGGGCCCACTAGGCCATAATCACATACTCAAAGAGGAGAATTTGTGGGGAGTTTGGAGGGAAGTTTAGAAGGAAAAATTTCTAATGCTGTATGAGGATTTTATTAAGGGGGGAATCTAGGTTTTGTTTTCTTTTATGCATTATTTTGTTGGTTGCCATGTTTTCTTCTTTTGATGGTGTTCCTAGCGATGTCTAGGGTGTGAGAGAGCCGATCTATCTCTCGAAAGTAAATCATCTTTTGTATCTTACTTATTTTCCTTTAATTTTCGTAAGAGAAACCGTTGCTTGTATTTCTTCCACCTATCTATTGTCGTTTCGTTGTGTTTTGTTTGCTGATTTTGGTAGCGAGACATATCAAATTGGTATTAGAGCATAGATCTTGGTGGGATGACAACAAAGAAAGCTCATGCGCTAGAAGGAGAGTTAGAGCAAATCCGAATAGAAGAAAGGTTCACTACCATATAGGACAGATTTTATTTTATTGTAAGTCGAATGAATGATGGATTTGAAGGCATAGGAGAAATGCAGATGATAAAATAGCTCATGAAGATGTAATCAAGGCCGTGCCGATCGCTCCAGTTGTAAACCCTAACTAAGAGTTGTTTATGGAATCTTTGGCAAGTCAAAAGGGAAGGAGATCAAGCGAGAAAACAACGAAAAAGACATCATCTACCTACAAGACCGTCCCATTAGGACTCTGAGAGGAGGGGGAGTGTAGACTTCCCGGTGGAGGGCGATGGGCCGAAAATTGGAGAAGGGATGTTGGAAGGGGCACAGAAGAGTATGATGGAGGAAAAAGGGAATCGGGAGTGGGATATGCCTATGACCACAGAGGGAGTTTCATTCTAGATACATTGGGGGAAATTTTAGAGGGAGAGGAAGTTAGGGTGGAGATGTAAGGGTCAAGAAACTGAAGATGCCAATCTTCGAAGGGGATGATGCACATGGATGAGTGTATCAGGTGAAACAATGTTTTGCAATCAACGGGTTGATTGCGAAAAGAAGCTCATGGAAGTGGGATTATGCTTGGAGGGGAAGCTTTAGCGTAGTTCCAGTGGATGGAGGTAAGGTATCCGATGCACTCATGGGGGGAGTTTAAGGATTTCTTGTTGGAGCATTTCTGTGTTATTCAGGAAGGAGACCTATATGAGCAATTCTATGCCTTGACTTAAGAGGGGGTGACTATGGAATACCAGGAGAAGGTCGAGCTCTTGTCAGGGAGGTTGAGGAGGATTTTTACAGCAGAACCGGAAGGGAACTTTTTGAAAGACCTAAAACCCGACATACGAGTAGTCATCTGCCCCTTGAGACAACGAAGATTGAGGGAAATGATGGAGCTCGCCCAAATAATGGAGGATAAGAAACAAGTGAAGAAGACCTACAAAGGTGGCAACACCGGAGGACTCTTCAAGAGCACCGTGACAACTACGACACGGAGGACCCAGATGGTGTCATTTCAGAAAGAAACGCCGAAGGAGTATAGGACCTCGATCCGGGGGTAATCTCAAGCGCTTCCTAGATGTAGAAGTGCATGACAAAAGAGCCAAATGATTGTGTTACTGCTGTGACGAGAAATATACCCAAGACACCGTTGCAAGGAGCGCGCTCTTTAGGTGCTTTTAATTTAGGACTAGGATACCGAGAGTGAGGAAGCTGCGAAGATGGAGCATCTGCATTTGGACGCGGCGGAGGTGTCCCTCAAGTCGGTGGTGGGACCTACCACAAATCACACTATGAAGGTGAGAGGATGGATCAGGGAACAACCGGTTGTGGTGTTGTTGGATAGTAGGGCCATACATAACTTTATCTCAAATCAGGTTTTGGAGAAGCTAGGGTTGAAGCTGGTGACTACAGGGAGCTTCGACGTCGTGATGGGGACAAGGAAGGTGGAGAAAAGTCGAGGAATTTGCAGGGGTTGGTTCTGACACTACATGACGTACAAGTAGTAGAAGACTTACTTCCTTTAGTTTTGGGTAGCACATATGTGATTTTGTGGATGAAGTGGCTGTGAACATTGAGAGAGATGAAGGTGGATTGAAAGTCCTTAACGATGGAGTTCCAAGTGAATGGCAGGAATGTGATACTGAGAAGAGATGCTGGCTTATGCAAAACCATGGTGTCGCTCAAAACCATAGTAAAGTCGATTCAGGGAGCAAGACTGAGTTATTTGGTGGAGTTACAAAGCACTGGAGAGATTCTAGATTTAGGGTTGACAGAGTTTCCGACAGAGGTCTAGCGGCTCCTACAACAGTTTACGGATGTCTTCCAGCCGCTAAGTAAGATACCTCTGTTGGTTTTTCTTTTTAAA
>NEWO01000269.1:957047-976969 GCA_003013225.1 Phalaenopsis aphrodite
ATGTGACCGAAATCACTTAAGAAAATTCTCAATTAATATTTGAGTTTGTCTTCAAGAATTCGAAGTTTATCAACTGGGAAAGACTCGAAGAGGAACAATCATTTTGGAATTTAAATGAGCGAAAGGTAGATGTCGCAGATGCTGAGAAGACTTCTGCGACTTTCGAAACTATCATATGATTGGCTTTACATTTTGGAAGCGATGTTATTTAATGTTTTACTCCTACAGTTTATTTAAAATTTTAGGACTTACATCTACACGACATGCGATCATGCAAACAACCTAAGAAGACAAGAGTATTTGCGTCGTACCGAACGAATGACCTTAGGTTCCTAAAAAGAGTTAGTATTTATATTGTACGACATAGAACCATGCGAAGAACTAAAAAATAATATAAGGATTTACGTCGTGCCAGACAGATAACCTCAAAATTCTAAAGATTTATGCAGATTAATACTATGACAAGTTTAATTGCAGTTCATCTTTCGCTTCATGTTATGCCTTAACCGCCTTGAAGTTTGACAGCTGCTCGATCGCATCCTTGCCTAATTCTATGAAAGAAAAGGAAAGAGAAAACCATGCCTCGAGAGGCCTATTCTAGGTTTTTGTTGTTTGTTTGTTGTGATCCTATGAAGTGTATTTTGAATTTATGATTAATATTATTAAAGTGATTAAAATGGGAGATTTTATTTTTTGTTAAGCAACGTCGATCAAGATCCCATGGTTCCGTCATCCCGACAGCACTATTAGTTTTGAATTTACTTAGTCTAATTAAACTGTAAACTTCTTAGATCGAAAAACTCTTGTTAGCAACTATGAGTTACCTCATCCAAGAGATCTTTGTAAATCTAAAGGGTGAATTATTATGATTATTTTATCCTTTTTTTTAAATATAGAAGTTGATGATTATTATTATTAAAGTGATGAAAAGGAGGATTTAATTATCATTTTGTTCCCTGTCATAGGGCACTGGATGTGTCTTATATCGCCGATTTATATTTCCAAGAGATTGTGAGGTTGCACGGATTCCCAAGCCCATTACGTCCGACAAAGATGTCAAATTTTTAAGCCACTTCTGGAGGAGTTTGTGGGGGAACCTAGGCACCAAGCTCAAATTTAGTTCAACAGCTCATCCACAAGCAAACGAGTAGATAGAGGTCGTGAATAAGAGCCTAGGAAACCTTCTGAGATGTTTCGTGAAGAAGAGTATCAAGCAGAGGGATCTCATCCTAGCTCAAGCCGAGTTCGCCTACAATTGATCCGTGAGTCAGACTACGGGACGTACACCGTTCGAGATTGTATATGGACAAAATCCGCTTACTCCACTTGAGTTGGTACCACTCTTGCCGACATTAGAGGTTAACAAAGATGCTACGAAGCGCGAGATTTAGAAAATCTATGAGGAGGTTAGCAAGGAGATCGTCAAGCAGAACCGCAAATATCTTGCACAGACAAATAAGTTCAGGAAGAAGGTGACATTCCAAGAATCTCATGTGGATTTGACTAAACAAGGAAAGGTTCCCAATAGGAGCATTCAAGAAGCTTAAGCTCGAGCAGATGTCCCTTTTAGAATACTTCGGAAGTTGAATGTCAACACATATAAGATTGATCTGTGAGGGGACTACAACGTTTCATCCCATTTAGTGTCGCAGACCTGACACTATACTTTGAGAACTCAGAAGCTTCAACGAATGAGTTCAAAGCTTCTTCAACTTTGAAAGACTGATGCCGGACTGGGAAGGGGGGCCGGCTGAACCGACCTCCGCTCGGTCCAGACCTGCTTGACCGACCGACCCTCAGAAGAGGTAGGACCTGTTGCCCACATATTCACCCTTTCCTTTCCTTTCCCATTTCCCTCTTATTCCCCTTCCTTTTTCTATCACTTTCATTTTCTATTTATTGCCTATTCTATGCCTTCCTTTTCTATTTTCTTTCTTATTTTGATCCTTACCTATTCCTCTTACTAATCTCTATTATATATAAGTGGTGTTTGCTTAGGTTAGAGGTTGTTCGACACGTTCGAAGCTTCTCCAACTCTGAGTTATTGATGCAGGGCTGAGGGGAAGGGGGGTGGGTTGTGCTGAACCGACACCTACTCGATCCAGACCTGCCACCCACATATTTACCCTTTCTTTTCCCATTCCCCCTTATTCCCCTTCCTTTTCCATCACTCTCCATTTCTATTTATTGCCTATTCTATGCCTTCCATCTCTATTTTCTTTCATATTCTGATCCTTACTTATTCCACTTACTAATCTCTATTTTATATAGGTGGTGTTTGCTTAGTTTAGAGGTGGTTGATTTGTTTTCTGAATTCAGAGTCCACCGCCAGCTTTTTTTCGCTTTCGAGGGCTGTATTGGACAACGAGAAGGTGCACTGACTGTAACTCATCAAATGTGGTGAATTTTCCTACCGTCCTCTGTCTTCCTGCATCCACCAGTTCCATCCAGCGATTCTAGATTGTTGCAGATCCCCTTTCTACGATTCCAGATTGTTGCCAATCTTTGTCTACGACTCCAGATTGCCGCAAATCATCATCTGCGACTCCAGAGTGCTGCATACTCCCTCCCCGTGCCTTTAGAAGACCGCAGATCCCTTCTCGGCACTTCACCGCAGGCTGAAGACCTCTTACTACATCCTAACAGGCTGCTGCTCCCTTCCAGCTGGTCGCAATTCCTCCCGCATTCCGAGCAGTTCACCGCCAACTCCTTTCTGTCTCCTCTCGCCGACTGCCAACTCCTTTTGGATGTCTCTCTACATCCCATTGACCACTTTGACCCTTTCAACAACCGTCAGTCACTCTCTAGCAGACTGCCACCTCCTCCAGACCCCTCCAACAAGCCGCCGACCTCTTAAGCATCCCCCCGCAGGCTGTCGACCCACTTCCTGCATTTTCCAACAGGCCGCCGAGCACTTCTACACCTCCTGCAGTCCCCGACCCTTTAGGTAGCCACCCGCGCTTGCTGTTGCCAACACCGCAACACCTGCTACTCCACCTTCCAACAATCACCCGCATCCGTTGCTACCCTATGCCTACTAGCAGCCACCCGCACATGCTGCTCCCTCCGTTCATAGTCACCAATCGCACTTATCTCACCATCGATATCCATGGATATTCCTCTTAGGCCTTAGCATGATCGTGCTAGTCCTGTTTTTATTGCCTTTTTGTCGTTTTTGAGTCCTGATTATACCCCTAATTATTTGCTTAATAATATTTTTTTCTGTCTTCATGTGTTGAGTTAATTCAGATGTCGTGTGTTCTCAGGTTCTAAACCTTTACCAGGGTCGACGACGTTGCCTTTTGGTCTTTGTGTAGGCTAAAAAGAATTTTTTCAGGGGCTGTGTTCCTAAACCTAATACAGGAACACCCTCCAATAAAACTCACATTAAGCTTGATCAGACAATCTGAGGACTTTGAGTGACCAATTGATTGGTACAATCAAGCTTCACATAATAACAATATAAAAAATAAGGCAGTGAAAAACTTACCTGAACAGACTCTTAGTAGAATTCTTTTTGGTAGTTTAGTTATGTTTTTGATAAACTTCACATCTTGTTTATGATGAATTAACTTGCATAATATATATATATATATATATATGAAGAAGAAGAATGAAAAACTTGCTATCTTTTTTACAGAAGATTCAACTTGCTTTCTCCTATCGACTGAATTTAGTTGGAAAATTTGTGTATGATCATCTCAAAATAGAGCTGATTCGTAAGGAATTTGAGCTTATGTACCTGGTTGGGCAGTGAAAAATTGGACTGTTAGATGGAAAACACATTCTCATACAAATTAATAATGAAGAGGATTACACGCGTTTATTTGCTAGAAAGATAATCTAGATTGATAACAGAATAATGAAAATTCTGAAATGATCTGTGGATTTTGCCCCTCAAAGGGAACCTCTGATCATTCTGGTTTGGATTCGACTCCCTGGTCTGAAATTTCATTATTTTACTCAAAAAGCTTTGTACGTTATTGCCTCAGCTTATGGTAAGCCACTCAAAACGGACATTCCTAGTTTTAATCTTTCTCTTCTATCAGAAGCCAGAGTACTTGTTGAAAAAGACATTACTTCTTCTGCTTCTGAGAAAATTTGGTTGGGCACACAACATCATGGGTATTGACAAAATGTAGTGATTAAGTCTTTTCCTTCGTATTGTTCAGACTATAGTATGCTCGGCCATTCCAGTTCTCAATGCCACCATCTACATCCACACCTTAGACCAAAAAAACACATTGCTCCGCCAGAGTGATTTCATCTCCTCCTAGTCAACTCCAAGTTATTGACAATATTGATCATCAAAAGAATGTCCCCGAAGAGTCACTATTCTCGCAGACAATATTACAACCATTCAGGAGTCTCTGGAACCTTCTATCGTGAGTGAGAGGGAGATTCTTCAGACCCCAATTGCCTTAGAACCTATCACCGTTATTATAGGTTGCAATACTTCTACTGTTTGACTACCGCTTCATCAGGTCGAACAAGCTATAACTGTCACTCAAGTTCATGGGGATCATGTTGCGCAACAGCCTACACCTGTCCAACCAACTTTGGAACAATCTATTGATCAAATGAGTCAATCATCAGATGAGAAATGATAGGTCTGCACATCGAGGAGGAAGAAAAAGAATGAAGACCTATTTGAGCTCAGAAATCTGATGGATAATACTTTGGTTACTTCGGGCAATGACACTCACTTTACAAATTTGTTAGCAGACTCAATTCCGAGAACTAGAGGTAGAGAGATGGCTAAAGTGGGATGTCTCTAGCACTTTTGCGCCCTTTGTTGGTTTTTTGGTTTTTTATCTTTATGTGACTTTGCTTTATTTGGGTTTTGTGTGTGTTGTATTACGTGAGTTGAGTTTTCTTTTAAGCTCTCTCATACAACCTTTCTGTATCTTTTCTGTTTTAATAAATTAGCCCTTGGGCTTTTTCAAAAANNNCGACGACGTTGCCTTTTGGTCTTTGTGTAGGCTAAAAAGAATTTTTTTGGGGGCTGTGTTTCTAAACCTAATACAGGGGACACCCTTCAAGAAAACTCACATCAAGCTTGATCGGACAATCTGAGGGCTTTGAGTGACCAATTGGTTGGTACAATTAAACTTCACATAATAACAATATAAAAAATAAGGCAGTGAAAAACTTACCTGAACAGACTCTTAGTAGAATTCTTTCTGGTAGTTTAGTTATGTTTTTGATAAACTTCACATCTTTTTTATGATGAATTAAATTGAAGAAAACGAAGAATGAGAAGTCTGCCATCCTTTTTAAAGAAGCTAAAGGTATTCAACTTGCTTTCTCCTGTCCGCTGAATTTAGTTGGAAAATTTCCGCATGATCATCTCAAAATGGAGCTGATTCATAAGGAATTTGAGCTTATGTATCTGGTTGAGGAGTGAAAAATTGTACTGTTAGATGGAAGACACATTCTCATACAAATTAATAATGAAGAGGATTACACGCGTTTATTTGCTAGAAGAATAATCTGGATTGATAACAGAACAATGAAAATTCTGAAATGGTCTGTGGATTTTGACCCTCAGACGGAACTTCCGATCATTCCGGTTTGGATTCGCCTTCTTGGTCTGAAATTTCATTATTTTACTCAAAAAGTTTTGTACGTTATTGCCTTAGCTTATGATAAGCCACTCAAAACGGACATTCCTAGTTTTAATCTTTCCCTTCCATCAGAAGCCAGAATACTTGTTGAAAGTAACATCACTTCTTCTGCTTCTGAGAAAATTTGGTTGGGCACACAACATCATGAGTATTGACAAAAGGTAGTGATTGAGTCTTTTTTTCCGTATTGTTCAGATTGTCGTATGTTCGGCCACTCCAGTTCTCAATGCCACCATCTACATCCACACCTCAGACCAAAAAAGCACATTGCTACGCCATAGAGTGATTTCATCTCCTCATGATCAACTCCAAGTTATTGACAATATTGATCATCAAAAGAATGCCCCCGAAGAGTCACTATTCTCGCAGACAATATTACAATTATTCAGCCATCTCTGGAACCTCCTATCGTGGGTGAGAGAGAGATTCTTCAGTCCCCACTTGCTCTAGAACCTATCACTGTTATTACATGTTGCAATACTTCTACTGTTTCACTACCACCTCATCAGGTCGAGCAAGCTGTAACTGTCTCTCAGTTTCATGAGGATCATATTGCGCAACAGCCTACACCTGTCCAACCAACTTTGGAACAATCTATTGATCAAATGAGTCAATCAGCAGATGAGGAATGACAGGTCTGCACATCGAGGAGGAAGAAGAAGAATGAAAGCCTATTTGAGCTCAGAAATCTGATGGATGATACTTTGGTTACTTCGGGCAATGACACTCACCTTACAAATTTGTTAGCAGGTTCAATTCCGAGAACTAGAGGCAGAGAGAGGACTAAAGTGGGACGTCTCTAGCACTTTTGCGCCATTTGGTGGCTTTTTGGTTTTTTATTTTTATGTAACTTTGCTTTATTTGAGTTTTGTGTGTGTTGTATTGTGTGAGTTGAGTTTTCTTTTAAGTTCTCTCATACAACCTTTCTGTATCTTTTATGTTTTAATAAATTAGCCCTTGGGCTTTTTCAAAAAATAAAAATAAAAATAAAATAATAATAATAATAATAATAAATATATATATATATATATATGCTATTTATTATATATTATTTATTTATTGCTTAAATGGTTAATAATTGACGCTCTTTTATCTGTTTTTTTGCTCACGCCTCTCATTAATGTTATGTGCAGGTATTGGGATCCTTATTATTACAAGAGGCGGCGGGCAAAGGCTGATGATGGAATGAACTTCATTGAATCTGTAATAATGATAAATGGTTGATTGATTTGTTGGATGCTTGAGCATTGTTTTTTTTACTTTGATGCGCAACTATATACAAAAATCTTATCCGGTCTTGTAGGTTTTCTCATTTGTTTTTGGTGATGGAGATCCAAATCAAGGACTTGAGGAGGAGAGATGGAAGCTGGTATGATCTATACATGTTACAAAATCTTCACCCTAACAAAAACTTGCATAAGATTGCTTTTCTTGTATGGTAAAACTTTTTTGACTTTTTAGATCTAAATATCACTGAGAGAGATGACCTTTGTATGCAAATCCGAAGAGTAGAGAAGCTTGAGTGAGAACATGATAGAAAATACAAACCTGCTGCTTTTTTGTGTTTAAACGCAAAAAAATAAATGTTTGCTTTATCTGTTTCTTTCTTGCCTGCTTATTCAAGGGAATATTCTACTCCACATTTTTATGACTAAAAGCAACGAATTCCAAATTTCCAAAGAGTATGATTTTCAAGTTTATTTTTCTTTAGATGGAGATTTTTGAAGCTAGATTATTGTTTTGTTTGAATGAAATCTACTAGCAATTCTCATTCTTTGCAAAGACTTAAGGCTAGGGATGATGTAGTATCATTAAAATGTCTTACAAAATATGATCTCAGCTCTTTTTTCTTCAAGACAACATTTATTGAAGCATTTTTATTTTCGAAATGAGGTCTGTCGTTACAGAAAGCAAATGCATATTCCCTCCCATGTTGTCTATTCTTTTTCTAAAGGTTCACAACTATTTTCTAATAGACCTTATAACACATGAGCCATTAATTTTTACTATGGCTAGCTGAATTCATATTTGGTTGGCTGGGACCTTCTCGTTAGTTTTCGTTGTTTTTGAGGAGTCTGATAGAGAAAGTAGAGAGAGAGACAGGACAGGAGAAACAGAAAAATCAAACAATGGAATTCTTGAAATAGAAGTAGAAAAATGGAAAGGGTTGAAAAAAAATTCAGAGGGAAAGGGCTGGGGGAGTGAGCAAGGAAGTAATAGAAAGCAAAAGAGAAACATAGATGAACTTGGAGAATGGAACAGGTAAAGGCAGAGGCGGAGCTGCAGGTTGACAGAGAATTAAGACATTTGGTGTTTAATGATGGGAGTGGCGCTGTTAGTGGAGAAAGGGATGTTAGGGAACATGAGCAGTTCTAGAAAGTGCCAAGGATGTGTTAGCGGAGAAGGGGAAGATGGGGAACATGAAGAAGTGCAGAATATGCTTAAGGATTGGGTAGAGGTTTATGATATCGTAGACATATTGGAGTGGAGGTTTGGTACTTTGAAGTTGGCTTCTATGTGGAGAAGGGCATTTGAGAATGTGATGAGGCAATGTTGTTGTTGGTAGCTGTTTAGAGGGTAATGGTTTATGTAAGGGGTGTTAAATCAGGTTCACAGGTCAATTTCGAACCAAAATTGACCCAGGTTAGTTTCAACCAGAAATTGCTTGACCCGAACTCGACCAAAAATTGCTTGATCAGAACCCGACCAAAAATTGCTTGACCAGAACCTGACACGAATATACAAATTATAAATTCTAAACCTAAATCATTCCGCTGACTCGAACCCGACCGATATAACCTGTTTAACATAAGACAACGAGTATTTAGGTCAAATTGGGGTTGATTTTGAGTCAATCTTGTATCAATTTAGTGTTGGTGGGTTGATTTTCAGGTCAATTTTGAGTTGGCAAGTCAATCTAAACCTGACCTGAAAATTTAAACATCTTAGGATTCCTAAACCAAACACTAACTACAATTATTCTAGTCGACCCAGAATCCGAATTTTTTGAGTCAATTTTAGTTTGAGTTGGACTCTTTTTGGTGCATTTGTAGTTGTGAAACTATCATGCCCCCATACCTGTTCAACTGTAAGTTAGTTTAGTTGTTGTGTTGCAGTTGTTTCTGAGAAGCTGTAAGTTATTTGTTCAGCTGTTAAACTGATATACTGTAGTTGTTTCTAAAAAAATGAATAAATTGCCCACATACATGTGCTTGCTGTAAGTTAGTTGTTTCATCATGATTTTAACAGCACATAGGAAAACTCTTCTTAAAATTTATAGAAAGTTGGAGGTCCAATAACTTCAGAAGTTACACATCATTCAACAATGAGTCACACACAAATTAAAATTGATAACAACAACCAATGCTATCATTATGTTACTCTCGGTGTCCAAACGATCAAGTCTCTTGAAAAATTTTCTCTCTAAAGCTATTTTGCACACGTGGTCACTTTCTGAAGCGGAGTCCTCATAATCATTATCCCATCTAAAAAATTTGTGATCATTTTTTGATATTCTTCTAGGACACTTATAAAATTTACTCGCACAACTAGCTTCAATGTTAATAGGAAGCATTGCAAACTGCAGTTACAGTACACTACTCTAGAAACTTCAGAGGTCCTTGAACACATATTTTCTGAGAATGCAGACTTTATTACATCTATCTGAGCTTGAATCACAAAATAAACATTGGAAATCATAGTTTAATCACCAAAAAATATGACCATAATATTTATTTCAGGGTAGAACATGATCATTTTTGTTAAATCTCTACCCAAACTAGTTGATCCTTGCTTTAACTTCTTCCATAATTTCTAATCTTTTTTAACTGATTGGATTTATTTTTTTAATGAAGTTCTATTATTCTACCACTTCTGTCGTTAAATTGTGTAGTGATATTTTGCCAACCACCCTTCTTATTAAAGAGAGTAGTTGGACAATTGCCTAATTCCACCTCTTTTAAATATTGGTCACAAAAAATATTTTTTTATCATGTTCCCAAGTGGCACTTGCTCCAAACTAATTGACTTAAAAAGAAATATCATATGAATTCAGCACAGAAGGAGTTGAATGATGCTCACATACGTAATAAGCAGCATTGACAAATATATCACATAATTCATATGGATTTGCATTTCTAACACTTTACCGATTACAATTAAATGCATACCACCAATAAAAGATTGAAATGTATTCAGAAAGTGGAATTGAACTGTATTGATTTGTGTAACAACTGTACAGTCATATCCAACACAAAAACGTTCAAATGGATTATGTAGTTTATTTGTGAATGAGGTGCACTGAAACTATCATGGCATTAGAAGATTTATAAATTAAACAAAACCGACAACTAAAATTGAATGAAAAACAAGGGCTTAGATTAGAAGTTACATTGGTGCCCTCACAATAAGCGGGGACACATCTTCGATCTAGGCAAGAGACTTTCAGGTGATAAATAAAGTCGTACACATGTGATGCACATATTAAGCAAATTTTAATAAACCTGCTCTCAAGAGGTAGACAAAAGAGAAGAGCATCCTTATTTCAACTGTGTGTTCATTGCATCATAGCCTTAAAAGCAAGAACATCTCTTTTTGTAGGTTGCAAGGTAATCTTTCATCTATCGCCAAATGACGATATAAACATAATACATCCCTGGATCGGCGTGACAGAATATCTTAGGCAGCAACAATTGATCAACAACATAACAGGCCAAAAGTAAGCAGTAAAGAACCAATCATTGCACTTACGATCACGCATAATGAGAGCCTTAAATTTGCACCGGCTTTCAAAATATCCAAATAAACCCTTCATTCCACCGGCGCATTTAAATAAGGAAGGTTTACCTACATAACACACAATTCCTATGTAATTACATATTTATCATATAAACTTCAATTTTTAAGTGTGTCATCTCAGCTGGTCAAGAGAAGCTGCAAGTCACTAACAAGCAGCCCTAACAAATAAACAATATCAAATAATCTATAACATTATCCTCAATTCTGTGAAAGTTACAGCCCTAAAAATAAGCCCCTTCATCACAAAATAAAGTTGATTATATTGATAAAATCCAAACTGGTTTTATGTTTAAGTAATCCCCCCATAAAATAAATAAATTAATATCCAGTAATGCTCCCTTGTAAAAGAAATCACAACTAAACAACCAAACTATATCATAGAAAGCAACTCCAACAAGTTGGTAATCCCATATTCCATATTACATTTGTAATAATATAAGGATTGTGCGAGCGTGTACGTAAGTCACCCAAAGAAGCTAATGAACAAAATACTCCAATTTTCGGTGTGTACGCAACAACAATTTCAGTGGTACTGCAAATTTAATTGTGTACACATTGGATACATAAAATATAAGATGCTACAGCATATGACTTGTGAGGCATGCAAGTCAATTTTCTTTTTTTTTTCAAACCACTACAACCATGGATAAAATACTCTCGCTTTGATTATCAAGCATTCAAACCGCTACACCTCCATTTCACTGAAATTTGCACTTGCATAAACATGTCAAATTTAAACAACGATTTCATGGAAATATTTCAACCATAAATAACAAAACCGAGACCAACATCATCAATTCAAACTAACATAAATAACAACCGAAGGCATGCATGCTTCTCACCTGTGCACATGTGCAACACTCACAAAAATACTCCAACAGTAACTAAAACATGCATTACTCCAGAAACATCTCGCAATCCCCTATCGAACTTTCCCTTTCTTGGCACAAAAACAAAATTTCACAAGCAACAAATAAAATAGATCTTCCAAAACTTCCTCAAGCATGGAATTCATGACATTTTCCATATCAACAGAACTTCCAGATGTAAAAGAGGAACGCCAATAAAAATACAATCGAAATCGACATAACAAATCACTAATGACTACAATTGATGCGCCTTAATTCCATCGAATCACGTAGCAAATGAAAGAAGACACATAATACCATTCATGCTTGAAATACCATAGCCAAACCCTCAACAATAGATGTGAAACAAAATGAACTCATAAAGAGGAAGGAACTACTCGGAATCCAACAATTGAACTGATGAAAAGAGAGGCAAACTATCAGTCCGCTGTCAGCAATGGAAGAAAACAAAATAAATGGGAATAGCTCAGATGCCACCAATGGAAGAGAAGAAAGAAAGGAGAGTAAATCTACAACCAAGCGAATGCCCAAGGGCTTGAAGGTTACGAAAACACAATCTCAGCCTAGGGCCGCAAACTTTACTAACTGCGCGTGGTGTCAAATTGGCACGATAACTACGCCATCCCGAACTGGACCAAATTTATCCAGGCTTTTTGAAAGGGGACGATCAGTTCTTTTAAGGATTGATGCCTCTTTTCAAGAGAGGGGCCCACTCTTAGTTATCCTAGGGTTATTTATTTGCTTTGTGATGTTTAGGATTTCAGTTTTGATTGGGTTTTTTTTTTCGGGACAGTTGTTGACGTCTCAGGTTTTCCCTTCTAGAATTGTAAAGATCGAGTGGTGTTCTGACTGTATCTCTCTCCTAAGGAGGTGATTATCCTCATTTACCCATACTTTGCATCTTTCCCTTGGCTGTCAACTTTGCCTTCGCTGCTACAACCAGCCAGGACAACATTCCAGTTGCTGCTTTCCCTGTAGTTTCCAGCCACACAACTGCCTACTCTCCTTCCAATCTGGCTGCCACCCATCTCAGCCCGCCCAATACCCTTCCTCCACTTTCTCCAAACCTTGTTGATGCCCATCATAGCTGTACCAAACCTTGCTCTGCTTCCCTCCTTGAAGCTGTGATTTTTTTTGCATTAATGAAAAAAAGAAACTAGGCATTATGAAAAACGGGCTAAGATACAAGCCCCACATCTATGCAAAACGGGTGCTAAGTATCAGGCTCACAAAAAAAACTCTATCCCTTTCAACAAAAACTGACAAGGGACGAATATGAAGTAAAGTCTAAACAAAAAAACTATCCTGCTCCATCTATCTCAATTGCATAGCGACCTTCTTCCTCTCACTGTCGTAATCCGAAAAACAACAAGCATGTTGTTTTTCTGCTCTTCTAACTACTTGTCACCCCCTTTCAACACCTTTTCACCATGGATCCACCCCCATTTTAGTGTCTTTTGTCGTTGTTCGTTATAATTTTAATTTACATTTCTTTGGTTGTACTTCCCTATTTGGATTCAACAATAATATTTAATTTTTCTATTGTTGTTTGATTAAACTCTTGTATTATTTGATATCAGAGTTAGTCTAATTCTAGTCCTATCATAGATTTACCAAAATTCACCAATACCCAACCCAATCTCCACCCAAAACCTCACACCCTTGTTGATTTTCAAATCAACCCCAAAAACATTTTTTTCCCCAGTTTAGACCACCCCTTAAACCCTCTTTCCCATCTCAAGCCTAATATTTAATCTCACCACCGAGAAGACAAGTGTCGAACGACATTTAAGAACTTATCTTGGAAGTGGTGCAATAGGAACTTCTATGCCTTCAATAAAGGCTTGCAGAAATTTAGGAAGTACTCATGGAGAGGTTATTAAGTTGAACTATTTAAATTGGCTTGCTAAACTCAAATGCAAATTTTATTTAGATTACAGATTTAAATGAAAATGAAATAATAACAATGGTTAAAGCTAAATTAAAGCAAATAAAAACAACTATATTTAACAACTTAATAAAAGTAATTCTAATGAGTTTGAATAATATGTAATGATATTTTCCCTTGCAATGAGATATTAATCTATGCACGATTTGAATGAGTAAAAATATGATGATGTATTGTGACAAATAGGAACATTCATATTCTTCACCCTCTCAAGGTGCTAACAAAGAATATTGACTAATTTAGAGTTTTTCACCAACTTCTGTAGTAGTGATGAGTAGATTCTTGTCTCTCACCTCTAGATTACCCACTGTGTCTTCTCTATAGGACCTATTAGAGACCCTTACGATCCAAACTCTAAACTGAATTTGAAAAAGAATTTAGTCTGTCACCTTAGAAACATCAATTCTACAACCACCAAAACTTATCTCCCCATCTATTTGCACTTCACTTAGGTGATCGCAACGGCTATGCCCAGAATGAAGTGCGACACTCACTAGTTGGGTGAAATTATAGCCCTCTCGGGTCTTTATGTTTCTAAACGGATTTTAACATCACAAGTGGTCATTTGTAAAATCAGTGAAGAATCGGTGAAAATATCATCATAATTTTTAAAAGTGAAAAATAGATCTTTAAATCATTTTCATTCCACAACATTAATTCCCAAGAGCAAGAAGAAAGAAAGGGAACTACTCAAAATTTATGGAGAATAAAACAAAAATACCAAATTTATGTTGAAATCCAAATCTTAGAAATAAAAACTTAAATACAAATACAAAGTACCTTATGTCTTCTCCCCAACACAAATTCTGGAGTTTTCTTGAAGAAATCTCCAAACTCTTACTATTACAACAACACAAAACACACTAAAACATACACTTAAAAACTAAAGTGGGACTTCAAATGCTACAAAAAAGTCCTCAATTTCGTCCAATTTTCGTCCATATTAATAGATCTCTGAAAATAACTAAGGGTTGCTTCAAACACCCCTTCAAAATTTGGAGAAATTCAATAGATCTTCTAGAAAGGAAGTTACTGGCGCTATAGCGCCCGTTGCCCGTGTTTGTGGTGCTATAGCGCCAGGAGATGATGATATGATGCCATACCATTTTGCACAATTTTTGCTCATTTTTTTTCTCATTTTCTCCATATGTCTATTCCATGTACCTGGAACAAAAAACATACAAAATATGTTTCTTTAAAATGCGATATCACTAAAAATATGCATAAAAAGATGATAAAATATACACTAAAAATAAGTAATTTTAAGGTGAATCATTGCTTCATGAGCAAAGTTGTTTCTTTCACATAATTGGGTGCAGTGGAGGAGCTGAATGAGGATATAGTTAAAGAATAGAGTGAGGAGTACTAGCTTTCAGCAGATGATAACGTCATTCTTGTTGTTTGGCGGTTCTTTAGACTGAGGCTGCGAGGGAGTAGCAGTGGCTTCACCATAATATCTTTCGTACCCATTGCACCGCGAAAGGAAGAGTTTGCAACCTTATCATCGATGGAGGTAGTGTAAAAATATGACGCCTACATAAATGGTGGGCAATTTGAGTCTCACTTTTTAGAGATATTCTTAGCCATATTCTCTGACGTGTTTGAGGAAAGAGAACATGGTCAATATTGACAGGATATGCCTCGTAAAATTTTCTATTGGGAGCCAACTTCGAAATCAAGTGTGGTGTGACGTTGTGCCCATGGATAGCCTGTTACATCCTGTTGGGGAGCAATAACAGTTTGATCGCATGACTCAACATGATGAATTCAAGAACACCTACACGCTTATAAATGATGAAAAGTGAATAATTGTCCTACCTTCTGCAAAGTCTGAAGCTATAAGCTTGCACCATCATGAACGATTTTGGTGCTGATAGAGGGTAGCGAGACAGGAGAGCCGACACCAGTCACAGGACAACCACTACGGTGAAGGTTTCAGGATATTCTGACCGATAACTTATTACTATGGCCACCATCGTTAGGGGTAGTTCAATTTATCTTCACGCAGAGAGAAATGAGCTAACCTTGTGCTACTTTTGAAGGACTTTACAGAGTATCTTTGGCATGAAGTTTTAGTTCAGTTCAACAAGATTTCTATAGATGGTTGACATATAAAGATGGTTATGCGCAATCCAAAAAAAATCGTTTAAGTTGTTTTGGGAGATAATGCATCTGACAGTGAGATCCAGGTGCTTCTAAAGGCACAATTGAAGACCCTCTAGCACCGGGAGATTATGACATTTCTGCTACCATCAAAGGTAACCTAATTCCTGACTGTGAGGAGACAGAAGCTCCGATGGATGAGGTTGAAGCTCCCCCAACCCTGAAAGACTAATGCGGGGCATCAAATTGACACGACAATTGTCGTGTCCTAATCTAGACCAAACCACTTTAGACTTTCTAAAGGGAAGTGCTGGCTCTTTGAAGGGGGGTTGACGCCTCCTTTCAATAAAGGGGCACACTTCTAGTTATACTGGGTTTATTTATTTGCTTTGTGATGTCCAGGGTTTCAGTTTTGATTGTGTTTTTGTTCGGGACAGCCGTCGACGTCTCAGATTTTCCTTTATAGGACTGTATCCAAGGGTCGAGTGGGTGCTACGACTGTAAGTTGCTCCCGAGGTGGCGATTGTCCACATCTACACTTTCTCTGCCTCACTTCCTTCGCTGCCAACGTTGCCTTCCATGTTGCAACTGCCTAAGATAGCATCTCGGTTGCTACTTCTCCCGTTGTTCCCAGCCTCACAACTGCGAGCCCTCCTTTTAGTCTGGCTACAACTTATTTCAGCCGGCCCCAAACCCTTCCACATCTTCCTCCCAGCCCTGCTGCCACCCAACAAAGCCACGCCAAACATTCCTCTGCTTCCCTCCAGAATTGTAGCCACTGTTCCGGCCATCTCCACCTTGCCACAACACTCTTCCTCTCGCTGCCACCATTAAAAAAACAACAATCCTATTGTTTTCCTGCACTTGCAACCCCCTACCACTCCTTCCAAACCCTAGCCGACACCTCTCTACCTTGGACCAATCCCGTTTTAGCGATGTGTGTTGTTGTTTGTTGTAATTTCAATTTTCATTTGTTTGGTTGTACTTCCCTATTTGAATTCAACAATAATATTTGGTTTTACTATTGTTGTTTGTTTAAACTCCAGTTTCATATGCGTTCACAAAATGAAGTTTTTTTCTATCCGTGATTCGGAAATGCAATAGAAACGGACCACCAAAACGACAATTACAGTGTCTTCATACCGCACCGTAGTAGGAAAGCAGAGCCAAACCAACCCTTAGCATAACAGGATAATTTTTGACACCCCTCATTTCTGGTAGGGGGGATGGGGATGGCTCGGGACTCTCCTTTGACCATCTTGATTTTGACTAGTGCTTTGGGAGGGGGTTTGTGAAGAGATGAGGATGCCGTGAATGGTGTAGGCAGTGAAGTTGAGGTTATTAATGACATCAATGATAACTAAGAGGAGTCTTTATTACTGACTAAGAGGAGGGTTTATTACTGTTTTTTGGTAAGGATCAATCAGTTGCTGCCTAAGGTGGACTTATTTGCTTCCTTTTTCATTAGTGATTATCTTTCGTGCATATTACCATTCGATTTTGTTTTATAGAAAATGCTTTTAATTCCCAAATTCTTCCTGTTTGGCAGATTGGACAGTATATTTCTTCAAATGGTGGTGTTGTTACCGCTGAGGAACTTGCTCCTTATCTTGATGTGGAACCTATGGATAAAGCAGTTGTATGTGATCAGTTTCTATCATTTTGCTTTCTCTGCATGATAAAAAATCCTATATGTTTACTTCCTTTTCTTGTTAGTTTGATTTTTTGATGCATTATTTTTTTACTGAAAAATATATGCAGCATTCTCCTTATATTTACTTGTTCCATTTTTGTCCTGAAATTGTTTATCTGGATGTTTTTTGTTTTTTTTTTTTTTGTGTGTGAGAGAGAGAATTTCTTTTTTTTCGCACGCGTGTGTGTGTGAGAGAGAAAGAGTGAGAGAGAGTGAGAGAGAGCTCATGAAGTTTACGGTCCTATATTATTTCAACTAAATAAACTGACCTTGCTAAGGTATTTTATTTTGTTGTTTCCTATTTATGATATACCTTTTGATTGGATATCAATCGATTTTTTAAGTTTTATATAGTATTTTGGTGCAAATAGATAAATGTTATATCTTTTGAGTTTGTGTGTCATCATTAGACTTTGTTTAGGGTTAACCATTTTTTTTCTTTATGAATCCTTTCTTATTATTCCTATATATCGACCATATTAATGCAACTTTTACGCGCTATTGTACATGCCCAATAGCAATTAATTCCACTTATCTATAGTATAATCATTTCTAACTTTATCTTTCCTAATATTATCTAACATTAATGTAGACATTTTTAATTCTTTCACATTTAATTTGACTACAAATGACCTTTTATGTGTCTTTTTTTCATTGTGAGATTCAGAGCATGCATTGCTTAGCAGTGACATTCTTTCCAAGTTTTTCTTTCTTTTTTTTTCTTGAATGCATATTTGTGTTGATACCTTTAGCAATGTTTAATTGTTAATTGTTTTAATCTTCATCCTTCTGCAAGGTATTGATTATGATTCTAACAGAGTTTTGAGTGTTTGCAGATTTGCAGCTAACCATTTTTATTTTCTCAATGTTGGAGCAGGATGATGAGTCATATATACTACCCGTTCTATTACGGTTTGATGGACACCCTGAAGTGGATGATGAGGTTTGTTATCATAATATCATATCATGTTAGATTCAGGAGAAATTTTACTCATTCTTATATTTTTGGAATTTAAAAACCCCACAGCAATAATTTCTTAGCTGAAGTGCTCTTTCACCCATGCTGAATGTTGTGCAGGATATGCAAAAATAATTTTTGAGGAAATCAGTAGGCAATATGGAAAGTTAATTTGGCTTTGAAAATATGTTGAATTTTTCATTTTCACCAGTTCGAGTATTTGTCTCTTTCATTAGGCATTGTTCTCTGTTTAACTGAAATGGAAGCTAATGTTTCTCTTAGACTAAGATTCTTTCAAATATTTCATTGCGTTTTTTCTTTTTCACGTTGTGCGTCTATCACATGTTCTATTGCCATCCTGTATCAATCCCGTGTCAAATGCTCACATTGAAAACAATCACATGAAGGTGTAAATCTTAAGTCTACAAAACCGACTATGGCATTTGTGCTTTTGTTGTTTACGTGAGCTTGTTGAATGAGAATGTTCACGTTCACTAGTAAGGGGAAAGTCTAAGGATTTACATTTTCCCCCTATTTTCTAGGAAGCGATGGACATTAGAATAATGGAATCTTGATAGTTGATGGTTTGCTCCCCATTTCTTTCATTAGAGTATGTAGATATCTTTATAGAATTTCGCTAATTCTTTAGTAGTGATTCCTGACTTAAGTAAATGAGGCGAACTAAATCTGACAATAATCGTACCCACATACTAAAATTTAACATGGACATGTATAGTTGGATTTGTGTCAAAAAATATTCTATCAGTCAATATTTTTCATAAACATCATTATTTGTATATTATCAATTCTTTAACACTGGAAATCTTGTATTAAGGTTAACGAACTTTGTTGTTTACTGTAGCCATTGATGTAATGTTATATTATGTTTTTTTTTTACTAATATTTAAACTTGGTGATGGCTGCAATATGAAAGACCCATGTAATTCTCGCTAGTTGGGACCTACGCTCACCAAGGCTTCCGCCCTCCCTTTTTTTTTTTATGCTACCACCTTAGCCTTCAAATCATGAATTTTTGCAATTTTTTACAATTATTTATATTCCATAGTTAATACTGTCATTGTCGGTCCCAAGCCCAGATGTGAAAAGTGGAGAATTGCGTTAGGTAATCGACAACCAACGTAAAACTTGTCAAAAAAATCATGACATGAATCCTTTTGATCTTTGTATAAGTGTTAGGGCGTCCTCTGGAAGCGACACGTTGTATAGCCTGAATACAGTGAAAAGTGTGCAAGGGCCGCTACACCGACACTTGGGTGTATTGTCAAATAAGCAAGGGTTCCCACATTATGGACGAATGTGGGTAAAGAAGTTAGTCCGTAAAACTAATGAAATTAATATTAGGATATAATCTTGAAATATAGGTACTCTCAATGGTAAATTAACGAAATTAGTTAATATTATGATTCTTAGAAAGATTAATATCTAATGTATTTAAGAAACTAAAATGGTTGGAGAAAAGACTAAGGAGATTGATAACTTAGGGTTTAAACTTTAGTATTTTGGTAAGAGTTTCACTAGAACTGATATAAGTGTAATTGTATATAAGAGTCTGAAAGATAATGTTGTAAAAATTAATAGAGTTGGAGATAAAATTATTGCCCTTAAGATTATCATTGATACTAAGATTTTTAACATTGTAAATGCTTATGCTCCTCAAGTAGGTCGATATAGGGTTTAAAGATAAATTCTAGAATGAATTAGAAGATTTAATACAAATGATACCTCTTGAAGAAAGAATTTTTATTGGAGGAGATTTAAATAAACATGTCGGTAGAGTGGTAGAAGATTTTAGAAATTTTCATGGTGGCTACGGTTTTGGAGTTAATAATGAAGAAGGTAGAGCTATTTTAGATTTTGCTTTTGCATATGATTTGTTATTACTAATATTTTATTCAAGAAAAGAGAT
>NEWO01000269.1:977294-996627 GCA_003013225.1 Phalaenopsis aphrodite
TATTGGACTAATGAGATCCATTTGGTCTCATTTTTCAAAAATTAAAACATACTATTTTTAAAACTTAAACTATATATCTATTATATTAAATTAAATTTCAAAAATTATTTTCATATACCATATTTTCATAATCAATCCAAAAAGTTGACCGACAGTGTGTTAAAAATTTTGCTTTTAATGATCTTTATAATATATTAGATACTAAGGAGAGTGAAAAATATATGTATAAACTAACCAAATAAAGAGAAAAGTAAAGATTTAACTCAAGTAAAGTGTATTAAAAATGAAAATAAAAAAGTGTTTTTCTTATAAAAAGATATTCAACATAGGTGGGTTAGTTATTTTGATAAACTATTAAATGAAGTTTCTGAAAATAAGATCGACCTTAGTGATCTTATTATCGTTAATAATAATAAAACGTTTCATTTTTACCGTTGCATTTGTAAAATAGAAGTTGACGAGGCTTTAAAGAAAACCAAGGGTGGAAAGACTACAGGACCTGATGTTATCCCAATCGAAGTATGAAAATGTTTAGGACATTTGGGAGTTCTTGGCTTACTAAACTCTTTAATATTATTTTAAAAATTAAAAAAAATGTCTGAGGAGTGGAGGAAGATTATTTTGGTCCCCATTTTTAAAAATAAAGGGATGCACAAGAGTGCAAATTTTAGAGAAATTCAGTTGATGTGTCATATGTTAAAATTATGGGTGAGGGTAATTGAACATGGGATAAGACGTATTACAAAGATTTTTCAGAATCAATTTGGATTTATGCTGGGTATGTCTACTATGGAAGCTCTACATTTATTGAGAAGTTTGATGGAAAAGTTCATAGATAATAAGGAAAATCTGCATTTGAATTTTATTGGTTTAGAAAAAGCTTACGATAAGGTCCCGAGAGATATTCTTTGGAGAGTTCTTGAGAGGAAAGGTGTTGACATGACTTATATTCAAGTTTTTAAAGATATGTATACTAGAGTTGTTACTTGTGTTCGAACTTAAGAAGGATTGACCAAATATTTTCCTATTCTGTTGGATTACATCAGTGATCGACTTTAAGCTCATATCTTTTTTCTTTAGTTATGGATGGTCTTACTGGACATTTAGAGGATGATGTCCCTTGGTGTATGCTTTTTGCTGATGATATCCTTCTCATAAATATGACAAGAGGAAAAGCTCAGGAAAAACTTGAATTATGGAGGTCTACATTGGATTCTAAAGGCCTTCGTTTTAGTAGAACTAAAACTGAATACATGGAATGTAATTTTAGTACTAGTAGCTCTAGTGACAGAAGTGTAACTTTGGGTGATCAAATTATTAGAAGGTGTGAATGATTTAGATATCTTGGGTCTGTTGTTCAAAGCGATGGTGATATAGATGGAGATGTTAATGGTAAAATTCAAGTTGGTTAGTTGAAGTGGAGGAATGCTTCAGGCCTTTTGTGTGATAGAAAAGTAACGCTTAGACTGAAAGGAAAATTTTATAAGACGGTCGTGAAACTTGCAATGCTTAATGATGTTGAATGTTGGCCTTTAAAAGAGAAGCATAATACTAAGTTAAGTGTTGCAGAGATGAGAATGATTCAATGGATGAGTGGCTTTACACTTAGAGACAAAATGCGAAATGAATATATCTGTGATAGCGCTGGTGTAGCTCTTATAAAGGACAAAATTAGAGAAAGTCATCTTCGATGGTTTGGTCACATTAAGCGTTGACCATCTGATGATCCAATTATGAGAGTAGATGTTTTATATTCGACTTATGTTAAGAAAGACAAATGTAAACCTTGGAAGACTTGGGCTTGCTGTATAAAAAATGATCTTGTTTTATTAGAAATAAATGAAAATATAACACTAGATAGGACGCAATGAAGAAAAATGATTCATGTAGCCGACCGCACATAGTGGGATTAAGGCTTTGTTGTTGTTGTATTTATATTCCATAGTTGTATTTTTTGGTTGATTTTTAGAATTTAGCGGAATTATTTTATTGATATGAAAAGGGGGTATAAATACCCTTACATGAATCCTAGAATAGAAAATACAAAAAAAACATGAAGGAAAAGATATAACACATATATCTCCAATTAATCAATTTATAGTAATTACTTAAAGATAAAGGAAACGACATAAAATATGAAAGCCTAAAATAGGAAAGGAATTAAATTCAATCAAAGGAAACAAATCTAAAATAGAAATAAAATAAATCTAATTCAAAGAAATAAATCTAATTCTTATAACGAGAATAAATTATTTTGTAATATAACTTCTAACACTCTCTCTCAAGTTGAAACATTTTTTACAATCATGTTCAACTTGGATTTGAAAATATCAAACAACGGGCGATGAAATTTATTTGTAAGGCTGAACTTGTAGTCTTCATCTCATACTTGGTAATCAACCCCAAGGGTATTTAGGGATATTTTAGTTGACTGCGGTTGGTTTTGATTGCGATTTCTGCAGTGTTTGTAGTTAGGCGGAAGACTTCTACAAGTAATGCTACAAGAAAGTTTGCAGTGAATTAGACAATATACATAAAAAATAAACTTCTAATTGACTGCGGTTGCCTTTGACTACAGTTTCTGCAGTGTCTGTGAATAGGCAGAAGACTTTTACAGGTAATGTTGCAGGGAAGTAGACAACCTACAAGAAAAGCTGAGGGGTATGGCTGCGGGAAAATGAAGAAAACCTACAGGGAAAGTTGCAATGTATGACGTGCAGGTAAAAAAAAAAAAGAATACCTGCAAGGAAAGCTGTAGGGTATGGTTCAGGAAGAACACTTTTAGGGAAAGGTGGCTGTAGCAGGGACATGGCCGTCACAGAGTATGGTAAGGCGGGCATCAATTGGTTTTGGTGTGGTGGTTGCAGGGCGTTGGAAGGGTTGGGTGGGCTCACGATAGCAAGGAGAGGAGTTGTGGGGCTGTAACATCATTGTTGGATTGCTGGACAAAAATAGAACAGCGAGGGAAGGGCTTATGGTAATATCAGATAGCGGGACAAATATATAACAACAAACGGTAGTAGTGGCGGGGCTAAGGCAGAGGTGGGGGTTGGGATAGCGAAAGCAGCGAAACAATTTGTGGGAAGCAACAATAGCGAGGAGGAGAGGGAAGGGATGTAGTTGGCGCCTGGATGGGAGGACCAAGATAATAACCCCCGCAGGAGCAAGCTATAACCAGAGCATCACTCGTCACTTGGGAGATGGTCATCACCTCAGATGAGTTGCAGCCGGAGCACTTCTTCACCATCGGATACACTCTAGAACGAGAAAACCTGAACGCCAACGACTGTCTTGCTAGTAAAATATTCTAAAAACTAAATTCCAACTCCTAATACAATACATATATAAGAAATGACTAAAAATGAATGAAAGACAATAGTAAATAAAATATAAGAAAAAAAAATGAGACTGTTTTAGTGGCCCGTCTCCCGCGATACATTTTTTCGTGATACTGTAGTAGCTACCATACTGCGAGAAAATTGTGTCTGAAAACTTTCGCAACTTATATATAATTTCCTAAAAATGCAAGAATGATAATATATATATAATTTAGCTAAAATTCTCGACACTAAAAACATGGAATTAGAAATTTTAATTAAAAAAAGTTAGGGAACAGTCCCTGTATAAGGGGCTACTTGAGAATCACCTCTTTAATGGGAGATTTATGATGTCTATTAAAGGCGTTGATCATCCCCATTTATACATTAATGTTTTTTGAAGCTCCTCAGAAGGATTAAGAAAAACACTTTTTTTGAGATCCGCTGTTGAGAATGGGTGCATATGCAGGCTTTATTTTTATGTTCGGGTGACTGATGTCCTTCCTTTTCTTTTTGTTTGCAGGGAAATATTCTTTATCGATTTCCATCATTACAGCGTACGGCTTCATCTCAAAGGGTTTCTAAGAAGGAATATGTAGGTAAAAAATGGGCTGAATGGGTTGATGGCATACATAGATTTTTTGAGGAGAAGAAATGGTCATTCAGGTTAATCTTCTATTGAAACTTATTGCTTAGGTTTCAGGGTTATCTTCTGTTTATTTTGATTGAATTCTTTTGGTTTTATTTATTGCTTTGACTAGTTTTATGTGAAGCGGAAACTTGTTATGTGTTGACTAGTTATTTTAGTTGGCATTAATTTCCTGCTATTTCTTGCTTCCAGTCCAAAACAAAGTTGAATTTGGGTGATCTGTCTATCAAACTATCATTGTCTTTTTGCTGTCCTTGAGTTTTTGATTAATAAATTCATCTAAAGAACTTTATTAAGAATGTTAATTGCATCAGTATTTCAAAAATTTCAATGACAGATTTTGATAACGGAGTTACTCAAACTATAAAAGGAAAAATAAATATTACAATCAATCACACTTTAAATGAAAATTACAACAAACATGACACAAGCACACAGTAGGGCTTGATCCATAGGTGGTGGCGGTCTGCTAGGTGGTTGGGGAGAAGAAATAGGTGGCTGAAATGGGTTATAGATGGTTGAGATAAAAAATGGAGGGCCGAAATCGCATTGGCAGCGAAGCAGAGGGCTGGGACAGCCAGAGCAGCATGTGAGGTGGCTAGCAAGGCAACGAGGCGCGGTGGGAAAGGCGGTACAGCTAGGGGACAACAAGAAAACTGCATGACAGCGAATGGCCAAAGCAGGACTATAGGACAGCAAAGGGTGGCTGTCCGAGGAGAAGACAGCGAGTAAAGGGTTGGAGGGGGAAGACTGCTGTGAAAAACAGCAGGAATGCGGTTTGAGGAGGCTGAAGCAATGGAGGATGGCTGGGAGCATCGTGGGTGGAGATGTGGAATGAAATAGGTGAAGATAATCACCATCTCTAGAGAGAGATACAGTCGGAGCACCATCCCATTTCTTGGATACAATCTTTAAAGGGAGAAATGGGCGTCGATGGCTGTACTGAAAAAATATGTGCCAAAATCCTGAAAAATGCAAACAAAGGAACCACATAAATAAGCTCTAGACACTTAGGATTGGATCTCTCTATGGAAGGAGACACCAAACCAATATGCGAGAGCCGGTCGACCCTTTTGGGTCTGGACTGGTTCGATTCAGATGAGAGAAGTTGTCGGATCGGCTTTGTAGCACTATTGTGGTTGGGATCACAAAATTGCTTCTGGGTACCTCCGACATCAATCTCTCGAGGTTAGGGAGCTTCAAACTTATCTGTTAAAGATTTTGTCTTGTCATAGTAGTCAGGTTGACCTCGTAGAATATAGCGACAATGTTACAAGCTTTTGGTAAGTCAATCTTGTAGGCGTTTCCATTCAAAAACACACCATGATAGAATAAATATCTATTCACCTTTGACACAACTTGAGTTGGAGTTGCATAACAAAATAAACTCTCAGAAGCTAAATCCCAAGCAAGTAAATCTATAATCTGGTTCTCCTACTCATATTCGGCGGGATGTAACTAACAAACAAGTTTGTTATGAGGAATAAACTATGTGATAGAATTTAAGATAGGTTGGACCACACTGAAGTATAACTACTCAGGAGAGATCTCTTCTACTTCTTTGGTAGAATATTGATACCGTTATAGAATTTTCTTCTCCACCAATCTTTTAAGACAATTTTCAAAATTGTGGTTCATCTCACTGTTCTGACCATTATCGGTGGGTACATTAACTAAATTTAATACCCTAATGATTCTATGGTCTTCTAGAAGTGTCATAAAAGAATATCATCTCTTACATATTAGACACACTTCAGTAGAGGCAACTCAGGAGGTAGGCTATGTATCTGAAAATTTTGAAATCTTCTAATACGAGGTTGCTTTGTGTCTAGTATTGAATCCTCAAACTCATGCTCCTTTTGGACATCTAATGTTAGTTTTGCTGATGCTCCTCTCAATGCATGCAAAATAGTAGTTCGAGGTACCACAATCCCATATTCTCCATGGATGCCCATAACTTCAGTGTCACAATCTTCTAGAACAACTGCTGTCACTTTTGAAATTTATCTACTAAGTTCTGCCGGACTCAATGATGTCAATTTAGCTTGCTGGCGGCTTGTTGGCTGACAACAGATACTCCTCTTTTGTGTCCGCACTTTCTTCATGTCAACTGTGTCATTGCCTTTTTCTTCAACAACTTCTTGCTCAATGAAATATATCATCTCTCTGGTTGTGCAATCTGCTTCAATATGCTCAAATTTGTTGCATTTGAAACACTTTATGACAGATATATTTATGAATGCTTGTTCGCTCCACATGCTCTCTACTTTGAATTAGTTTCTCCTTAGGCGGGGTCCAGCTTGGATGTTCCCTTGAGTATACTTTATCTGTATGATCTTGGGGTTGAACCATGCTTGTAAAATGTGGTGGTCGTTCAGTGGTGTGTTCTCTCCACTGTTGACCCTACAGTCTGAACATTTGGTTTGTAGTAAATTGGTAGGTATTGGCACTGCATCCCACATTTCATCCCGGACTAGATAGTCATCTTGTTTTTCTCTCACATTGGAGTAAGTACTTCAGATTTTGCTACCAAAATAATGCTCTCTTCTTTAGCTTGCTGGCGGCTAGTTTCACCATTTCATCTGATGAGACGTTCTGACACTCAAGGACACACTACAAGATCCAAAATCACTCAATGAACTCATCTGAATCCATGCGGTCATCGAAATATGACAAATCCACCTTTACTTCAAAATTTTGGTCTCTCAGATATTTCAGGTTATATCTTCGAGGTAAAGGTCCTTTGTCCTTGAAATCTGCTTGTTGGAAGATATTCATTTCATTCTTTTGATATAGCAAGTCATCATTATGGCTATGGGAGACCCATCCAGATTACCTGTTCTCGAAGGCGACAAACTTCTGTTGTAATTGACGAGTTTCCCATTGCCTATCCTCCTAAAAATCATTTGGACACATGTTTGTGAATTTTTCATAAACAACATCGCGTCTTTTCCCTTCGATCAGGCTTCCGATGATTATCTTCTAGGCGATATGGCTAGGTATTGGGCGTTGCTAGGTGAAGGAGGTGTGTAAGAGTGATGTATGGCAGAAAGAAATTTTTTTTAGTGGAGATAGGTTTTTTTATGATGGATGCTAGAAAACCATAGGATATGCTTAGATTTGGCTAGCTCTGAAACCAAATGATATCGGAGTTACCCAAAACACAAAAAGAAAAATAAATATTATTACTGAAAAAAAATATGCATTTACAATCAAACACGCTTGAAAGAGAAATTATAACAAATACGATACAAACCTTACTAGGGTTCAATTCATGGGTGGTGGAGATTAGCTAAGGGTTGGGAAGCGGAGATAGGTGGTTGAAATGGAATATAGGTGGTTGGAACAAAAAAGTGAGGGGCTCGAATTTTGTTGGAAATGAAGTGGAGGGCTGGGACAGTGGCAACAACAAGTGAAGTGGCAAGAGGGGCAGCAAGCCATAGTAGGAATGATTGGAACTGTCAGGGACAACAAGAAAACAACAAGTTTCCTATTTTTCAGATGACGACAGCGAATGGGCGAAGTGGGGAGGATTGCAGGATAGCAAAGGGCGGCTGTTCGGGGTTGTGGTAGCGAGCAATTAGGGTTGGAAGAAGACTGTAGTGAAAAACAACAAACGAGTACAGTTCAGGGCGACTGTAGTGATGGAGGACGATCTGGAGCCCTGTGGGGGAACATGCAGAAGTGAATAGGGGAAAATAATCACAATCTCGGGAGAGAGATGATTGGAGCACCACCTCATCTCTTAAGATATGTCGTTGAAGGGGAAAACTGACGTCAGTGACTGTGTTGACAAAAATCTTAGCCAAAAAGTTGAAAATCTTAAACAAAGGAATCACATAAATAAGCCCTAAATACTTAAAATTGAATGTCACGAACTGCCCCGGTACTTAGAATTAACTAAGACGAGTACAACGGTTGGACGGTCACAACATGTAACTATCCACATTTTGAAATGCAATACATATAAAAGAACCACTAATCCACAAAATGCAATAAAATCTAAAACATCCAGAAACAATAACATCTAAAGACAACATCTATATCAATATCTAAAAGAAACAATAAAGAGAAACTATCGTCATAAAAATACCTAGCAATACTAGTCCTCCTCCGGTAAACCAAGTTTCTCATATCAGATGTATATAAACCTATAACTTTTCTTCACCTATTGAAAACATTAATTACAAACTTAAGCATGACTTATTGAGTAATTATGATATAATATGCATTAAATTATGATGTTTATGCTATGCATGAATGACCAAAAGAAAATGCATCTCATTACTTAATAAAAATTTAAATTTTCACTCCAATTTTATTCGTTTCAGTTTCACTTTAAGTATTTATCATTTTAGCCCCTTTACTAGTCAACATAAGATTACCATCATACCCGAATATATCATAAAAATGGTGTTCGAAAACACTCACATTTATCATTTCATTTAACGTGCTCGGATATATTGCATCTCTTGTTAGTGTCATCTGGGGGTAATTCTGTATAACTTAATCATTTACTTATAATTTCATTTTCTTTAAATTACCTTCTTTTAAAAACATTAATCATTCATTTTTCTTTTTCTCGATAATTTCCTTTAATTCTTAAACTACAACCATTCAATGGTTTGATAAATTAAAATCACTTGATATAAAATTAATACCTACTTTAATTAAATTAATTTATATCCTTAACTCATAAAATTTATAAATATTTAACTTGTCTTTCTTTGAATGTCTTGATTTCACTTCTTTCTCAATTCCCAAGAAACTATCAAGTCTTCGATTTCTGATTCAACTCTCTCTCTCTCTATATATATATGTGTGTGCGCGTAACATTTGGATAATTTGAGTCATTTAAATATGATGATTTATCTTATAAATTGTTCGGATCGATCTCCCGTAAACTAACACACACATCTAATTTCTCCTTCAAATCTGAAATCACTAATTGTTAATCTTGATTTCGATAAAACTTGTCAATAATATTATTAAACAAACCCACACATCATAACACATATTCATATAACAATATAAATAAATTAATTTATTAAAATCTCATTTATACCTTATAAACTTTCGACCTGCTCTAACTCATGTGAGAGCTTTCCATTCTTCTTTTTCTTTGCTTTCTGCGCGATCCAGAACGACCCGGAAGGATTGCCAGCTCTCCTTCTTCTTTCGACATAGTTGAAGATTTCCTTCTTCCTTCTCTTCTTTAGCTTCTTTTCCTTTGCACTGCACTGGTGTAAGAAAACGTAGTTTCCTCCTCTATCGCTGCTTGCCACCGCCTCCCTCTCCTTCCTCTACCTTTGGTCTCGACACAATACCAAAATTTCTTCTCCTTCCTCTTATCCTACGCACGGCCCGACACTGCACAGTGATCGCACTTCTTCCTACAACTTCCTCATTCTTCGGCTAGGGCACGGTAGCTTCTTCTATGTCGTTCTCTCTTCTTATCTCTCGCTCGCTCGTTCTTCGAACAGGGTAACTGTGAAAAATCGTATGTTATGATTCCATGAGGGTTGCGACTCCTTTATTATTATTATTATTATTATTATTATTATTTCTTGATATTACATTGAATCCCCCTATGGCGAGGAGGTGCCAAACCAACAAGGGAGAGCCAGTCAGCCCTTTCTGTTTGGACCGGTTCGGTCAAGACAAGAAATCACCAGATGGGCTTCTGCTGCTTTTTATGCTTGCATTACTGTAGCACAACTGTAGCTAGGATCGCAAAATTGCTCCCGGGTAATTTCCACGTTTAATTCCTTATAGGAAAGTTAATATTTATAACTATATCTGTTCTATTCTTAAATGCTTAATTCATCATGATTATCAATTAGTCATTTCAGGTTTTTTTTTTTTCTTAAAAGGTTTATGTCCCTATAGATATGTCATATTTTTGGTGGTTTGCTACCATATCTTTATTAGTATCCTCTAGGACCCTTATTAATATTATAATATTTGTATTATTTGTATCATAGCATATGCCTTATTTGCATGAAAATGTTGGTTAAAATTGATTGTTTAATCTGGCAATTATGAATGTATAAATTAGAGATATATGAAATTTTTTGAGATGGTATTCTGATGGTATGTCTAAATTCTGAAAGGGTTCCTGCATGAGCCTTAGAGATTAAATGTTACAGAAGGGGGGGCATATAAAATTCAACAATGCATTGAGATGAATACTTAAAATTTGAAAATTTTTGGAAGTTACGATATCAGTCAAGTTTTTAATGTATTTAGTTGAACTTTATTTCATGCACTTTTTATCAAAGCCATTTATTATTCTCTTGCTATTCCCTCTTTGAGGATTCAACATATATTAGTTGAACTTTGTTAGTCTCATTCTAGGAACGATATTAGAGATGAGATTGTGTTGACTACTACTAATATTTTATGTATTGACGTAGCATGCCTATTTTTGGTAATTGATGAATTACTTTATTGGAAGCACAATAGTTATGTTTTATGTATATTTGTTTGATGAGTTTTAATTGCATAATTCATTGAAGCTAATTTTCCTAAGTAAGAAGATTGTCATGAACCAACTTCCGCTTTAGTCCCACATAAATCATGTTCTCTTAATTGCTCCCACATGTTAGTGTACTCATGTGCTTATCTCACATATTCCTTTATTGCGCTAGTTTGCTGCTGACTTTGAGCTTATCTTATGCTAGCCTCTTCCATTTTTGTATCTTATTCACTTGTTTGTGGCTGCAAATTTTATTTTGGATAATAGTTGATAGTTGACTTTAAGGAATTTTACATTTATAAATATTGGCATTTGAGTCATATTACGGAAGATTATTGCTTATTGGAATTTCTTTTTTTGCTTTTTATTTTTTTAATCTTTTTTTTGTGCCAAAATTGTGCGGTTGATGGAGCAGTTTCTTCATTTGATTTTATTTTATTAAGAAATTGGAGATCAACCATGTGAGATTTGAGAGAATATTTTAAATGCAAAAGTATATTTTGGAATCATATTTATCAGCCCAAATTAAAAATTCAAGAGATCCAGTTAAAGAGATCCAGTTAAATATTTAATTGAATCCTTCAAATTGAAGTGGATATTATTTGTTACCAAATAAGGATATAGATATTATGTGGTTGCCATTGTAGTTTTTGTATAAAATTTTAAAGAGGGGGTTCAGTGTAATTTCTTGTGGTTTTTCTCATTTTTACGTTACTTTATGTACTATTTATACCTACATTGATTCAATAAAAAGTAATGTCTTTTGCAAAAATTTGTGTCTAGAAGTTGGTTTTGCCGGCTTTTGAAGTGATTTATATAAATCAATTGCAATTAAGATTATATGACTCTAACATATCCTTTTCCACTTATTTGTCCTCCTCCATTCTCGCCATCTCTTCGAAGCCTTAAACTACTTCAACTCGCATAAAAATAAAAAGAAAGTCCTACCACAAAACCCTAACTTTTTGTTTTTTATCCGTTGCAGCCGATCCACAAAAAGATTTTAAACTTTGTACCCAAATATCCGGTTAACGTAGTCATTTGCATTAGTTAGCTAACATTTCAAACTCTGTTCCATCAAAGAAAATTTAACAATACATTGCAAACAAAATTCAGCTAGAAGTCTATCTCAAAATCCAAAAATTAGTCACTACTTTCCATGGCCTTTCAACCAAGGCTTTTAAAATCAGACTGGCCTGACCGATTCAAGTGGTTTGACTGTGAATTAGTCATATGGCTGGCCCAGTCAAGTTAAAAAATCGGTTCGACATCAAATTGGTGAGGATCAATCGACAATCTGATTGGTGATTCATTGAACAAGTCTAGATTTTATGGAATCATCTGTTTCAAATTTTGCTCTATTTATCACCGTTGATCTGTGATCCCAAGGTTACAGTTTAGTCTTTTGAAAATTAAATTTCTAAAATTTATGAACTTAAAATATCATAATATATTAAAGCTCAAACCGTATCTCCCCAAAATTTTGAATTCTTGGTTCTTTCTCACATGTGGCTTTACTGTCATGAGGTGTAATTTTCTCAACAATCGTACTACCTGCAGAATCTGCACCAGCAGTGATGGGGGCTTAACCATGAATTGTGTGAAATTATATAAAATAAGTGTTTTTTTTGTAAACTTGCATTCTTTTCTGTCTTATATTATTTTTCTTTCTACGTTTGAATTATGATTTGCTTATTTCTCATCAACAAGGATTAACTGGAAAGGTTATGGTTCCGCTTGGACGCCTTTTTCTGCAGGGAGCTCTCTTTCAAATGGAATGAATCAATTATAACTTGGTCTTCTTTATTTTTGAACGTGTTTCTTTCTAATTACTCCTATTTCAGTATGCAAAGCTTGTTTTCTGCGGTTCTTTTTTGTGTTGTGATTGTTAGCCACTTGTAGTCTTGCCTTTTTTTTAGGAGTATAATCTATAATCTATAAAAATGTCAAATTACTCTCCAAACTCTTTATGTTGGGGCTGAAATAGTCTTCCGTGGGGATTATTTTAACCCATATTAAAAGAGCTCTAAGACTACAATAACCACCTTCAAAAAGTCAAGGGCTATGTTGACACCTTTTTTTCCTTTTTATATATGGTGTGAATATGTTACGATTGTTTATTATTATTATTGTTGGGTATAAAGTCTTGTTACGTTTAGGGTTAGGTTTATGCATGAAATTGAGTTGTGATTCTTAGGTCTAGGGTTTGGGAGAGATATTCTACTTCTCAAATTGTAGGGTTTGGGAGAGATTCTACCTGCCTATCGAATTGTAGATGTTTAGCTGTTTATTATTGTTGAGTTGTTTGGATTCTGGAGGACAGTTTTTCATCAAATCAGAGACGAGTAAAATCAGATCGGGAATGCAAGAAATATTTGCCATCATGGAGGATAGGTTTTCGTCCATAGAAAGACGAATGAAGGATGAATTTCAGAGCATAGATGAAATACGGGAGATGATTAAAAAGCTCATAGAGATGCAGTCCAATGTCATGCCGATTTCAAGTTGCAAATCCTAACTAAGGGTTGATCAAGAAATCCTTGATCAGGTCAAAAGTGAAGATCGACCGAGAAGACAACGAGGAAGACATCTTCTACCAACAAGGGCGTCACCCTAGGACTTCTAGAGGAGGGGGAGTGGAGACTTTTGAGGGAGTGGAATGGACCGAAAATTTGAGGAGGGATGGTTCAAGGGGTATGGAAGAGCACAGGGGAGGAAGGAGGGAATCGAGAGTTGGGTATGGCTATGACCGGAGGAAGGCGTTTCACCCTAGATACATGGGAGAAATACCAGAGGAAGAATAAGCTGAGGTGGAGATGTTAGAATTAAGAAGTTGAAGATGTCGATCTTCAAGGGGGTGGGTATATCGGGCGGAGCAATAGCGTTGAATGGGTTAGATGGGGAAGAGAAATGCATGGCGACAGGATTGTGTTTGTTGGGGAAGGCCCTAGTCTGATTTCAGTGGAAGGAGGTTCAGTGGAAGGAGGTTAGATAATTCGTTCGTGGGATAAATTTAAGGATTGTTTGTTGAAACGTTTGTGAGACTCACACGAGTAATTCTATGCCTTGACACAGGAGGGGGCGGTCATGGAATGCAGGGAGATTTGAACTATTGTCGGGACGACTGTGAGGGATTTTCGAAGCAGGAATGGAGGAAAGTTTCATGAAGGGTTTAAAGTTCGACATACGGGAAACACTCTGATTACTAAAACCACAGGGATTGAGGGAGATGATGGAGCTAGCACAGATGGTGAGAGAAAATAACCAGATGAAGAAAGCTAACAGAAACAACACAGATGGAGCATCATACAGAACTGTTGCAACCCTGGCGATACCAAAAGTTCAGACAGTGGAAGTCCAGAGGAAGGCTACATCAAACATGAATAATGGACCCTGACCGAGAGCAACACTCAAGCGTCTTATTGAGTCAAAGATTCGGGATAAGCAAGCCAACGGGGTATGTTTTCGGTGTGTGAGAAGTTTACCCCATGACATCGTTGCAAGGATAAAAAATTACAAGTTCTCATAATACATGACGAGGAAGTAGAGAATGAAGAAATAGAGAGCTTTGAGGGCGGAAGAGAAACATTCATTTTTTCGCACCTTGACAAGGTGTCTTTTGGGGGGGCTTACGAGGGCACTTAGCCTAACTGGAAATTTGTCTTTTGTACACCTAAGGGTGATTTAGTCATTTATTATTATTATTATTATTGGGTATAAATAGTCTTGTTATGTTTAGGGTTAGGTTTATGCATGAAATTGAGTCTTAGGTCTAGGGTTCGGTAGAATTTCCCTACCTCTCAAATTGTAGAGATAGGGAGAGATCGCCTACCTCTCGAATTGTAGGTGTTTATCTTTGTATTCTTGTTGAGTTTTTTGGATTATTACAGAAAAATTGTGTTTGCCCTAATTTCTGCAAAAATCTGTGTCGATTTCTACTTCGAATCGTAACAAAATACAAATGATTATACCTGTATCACCATCATCTTCTATGTGGTCAGCAATTATACTTTATATTCTTATCCAAATAATAATCCGTCTCATCAACTCACCTTATTGCAGCAAGACAAGCACATCTGAGAAAGCAATGGTCATAGGTTTGGGAACACTAAATCTATTTGGAGTAATTGTTTTGGGAAGCATGCTGAAGTACTTTTTTCTCTCACCTTATCTCCATTTTGTTTTCTTCTTTTCTTCTATATATGCCACCTGACACTTAAATATAACAGGAACACCACAGTTGCGCCTTCAGGTTTCATTTCTTTCGTCTCTGATATATTTCCTCTCCTCCAGGTAAAGCTTCTGCTTTCCCTGAATGTTTATGAAAACTTTTTGAGGCACCTGCATACATACCATACAATTCTTATGAATTTACATATCTAACACCTAAACTTTGATTTTTACATTTTTAAACACTCAAAATTTTTCTCATGGCATCGAAAATAGCACCGGTACTGACTTTTTATAAGTGAAGTATATCTTTTGATGCATTGGTAAAGTGGTATTAATATAAATATAAAAAAGTTTAGGTGTTAGATCCGTAAATATATAAGAATTGCATGGCATGAATGTATGTATCCTCAAAGCAGATCTATATTTTGAGTGGTGTGTGAGGTTTTAATCAACTTCTTGCAGGTTTATGCTGCCTCTTTTTTTGCAATACCATTGTTCCGATGGTTCCTTTTAAGTAGGAGAAATTCTGCTATAGAAAGCAGAAATCTTGCGAGGAGGCAACGAGCTGGAGCTCTTGAATTGCCAGATCCAGCACTTAGAAAGAAAGTAAGTTTGAAGTTCCCATGCCTTCTTTTTTTTTTTTAAGTTCAATTCATTTCAATTCCGTATATTTTCAGTTTTTTTTTTATTTTTTAATTTTAGTTCAATTCACAAATCTGAATTAATTTTGCCTTACTGCAAACTTCGTGGCTTCTTTGGATGAAAAGTGGCAGGAGGGAAGTGGTGGGAGTAGAGGTGTCAAAAGTTAATCGCCAACTCGACCTGAACCTGACTAGAAGAATCGAAGTTTGGGTTGCCCAGAATAATTTTTGGTCGGATTCGGGTCAAGTATCCTAATCCATTCGATTTTTTAGGTCAGGTTCAGGTTGACCACACATCCTATAGATTACCCAAAACTAACTCAGCCAATCCAAAATTGACTTGAAAAACCCACCCTCCAACCCGGAAGTGACTTGAAATTGACCCAATTTTAAGCTGAATAATTGTTATTCCAGATGTTAAATGGGCTATATGGGTCAGGTTCGGGTTGGCAGGTTGTAGGCTGGTTGAGTTTGGGTTGGGGTTTTAAACTAGTATGGTATTCGGGTTGGGTTTGAGTCGGACCCGAATTGACACGCCTAGGCAGGAAGCTTTTTATGAGAGCATTTTGGATTTTTTAGAACTAATTGCATTACTTGTTAGAAATTTTGAAATAACGTATAAACTTCAATTAAAAAATTTTCGCTTCTTGTGAGTATTTTTTATGTGATGTAAAAGATTTGGGTGGTACAAAAGTAAAAAAAAAGTAAAGTTTAGTTCTTAGATATGTAAATGTATAGGAATTGGATGGTATGCATGTAAATGCGGCCACTTATTACCATTTCAAACTAATGTGATTCACCCTAAAAAATCCAAAATGCTTGTGCAGACTTCCATTCGCCAATTTCTATCCAAAGAACCATAATGTTGACTGGGCGATCAAATTGGTTCAGATTTAATTGAACGACTAAAAAATCTGCACAGTATGAATGCACACACGTCACGCACCTAACAAATCTAAGGCATAAGATTTACATACATACAACTCAATTCCTACATATCTACACATCCAACACCTAAACATCCAAATTTTTGCATACAGACCATCTTACTTATGTAAAGATTAAGCGATATATGATATAAATACATAGGAATTGGGTGGTATGGATGCAAATGCCCCAAATCTAAATGCTATATTGTTAATTTCCTGATTTAAAGTCAAATTGCTCAAATTGCAAATGCACCCTCCAAATCCCTGCTGCCATATGGTTTGCATAATCCATATATGTATGATTAGCAGCTGCTGAATGCAAGAGAGATGGCGAAGAGGACGGTGATAGGATCGGATAGAATAGTTTATAGCACAGAAAAGGATGTTTTAGATCAGGATTATGAGGCCAAAGAATGGGACAGGAGATTCAAAGAACTCTAGATATCAGACTGGAGGATATTTTGAAGCAAATGGCTGCCGGCCAGATTCATGAATTTAGAAAAATATCCTTTGGAATTCCTCAAAATAATTTTAAAAATTGCACTGCCGACCTTGCAATGAATGGGGCGGCGGAATGTTGAGAGGGGAAAAGACAATTCATATTGGGCTTTAAAGTCAATGTTGATAGTGATGTATTATTGTAAGGAGATTTTTGTTTGTTGAATTTTACCTTGTGTGTGTTTATGTAGTGATGATGGAACGAATGATTTTCATGATTGCATAAAAAAACCTTTAATTTAATGGAAGATTTACATACATGCCATTAAATTCCTGTCTAAACGTTTAAATAGTGGTATTTTAATGTTGGTATGAAGGATTAGGGAGGTATAAATGTAAAAAAAAAAAAAAAAAGGTAAAGTTTAGGGGTTTGATGCATAGGAATTGGGTGGTATGTATGTAAATACCCTTTAAATAATTTATAATTTATACTAATGCTTATCGACATGCTATGTCATCTGCGCGGACCAAATTTGTGGGCTTTGACGGAATTAGAGTTTCGGGGGATAGGTGTTGACCGAAGTAAAATGTTAATTAAAACGTGTTGAATTAAAATTTTATCTGTAAAATAAAATAAAAATAGAATGAATTTAATGAAATGAAAAATATTATTGACATAACTTATATAGTTAAGGATCTTAATGTGGTCGACATATTTCATTGATTAAAATGGTCAAATATTTATTGTATATCAAAATTCATCGTAGCCTCTTTTTTCAAATCATATTGTCAATGAATGTACAGAAAAAAAATTATCTTTAATATAATATTGTGGTACTCAATGAAAAATTTATGATTGTGACATTTTTATCTTAATTAATACTAAACATAAATTAGAAATTATTGGGAAAATAAAAAAAAATTAAAAATTTGATATGCTTTAATATTAAGATATTTTTATTGAATTTTTTAAGTGCAATTATTTTTTTGTGTTTGTGAAGTGTCTTCGGAATAAAATTTATTATATTTTAAATTATCAGCATTTTTATTAATAAATAGTGTATGGTCAAGAATCAATAATTTTATTATATGTTATTCATCCTATCATTTACCATTATGTCTTAAAGTAAGAAAATATTTGTGTACATAAAACGTACGTCTAGGGGTTATTCAAGGGGTACAAGGGGGTTGTATCGGGATTATACCTCTCTGTAACCTCCCTGTAATCTTCCTGTAACCTACCTATAACTTACAAATGAATTCCGCGCTTCTGTAGTTTCATGGGAACAAATAAGTTACACGGAGGTTACAGGGGAGTTACACTGAGGTTACAGGGGGGTATAACACGGATATAACCCCCCTGTACCCCCTGAATAGCCACTGATGTACGCAGTGCTGCGTACGTCTTATGTACGCAAATATTTTCCCTTAAAGTGACGATAAAATGTCAATTTAACACTTTGTTACATTAAATTTCTATTTCTATTTTGGCACTCAACACTTTGTAATAATAATAATATTATTATTATTATTAATGATAACAAATAAAAAATAAAAAAAATGTGATCTAACAGTAAGTTAAATTTTTTTTTCTCCTGTCTACAGAAAAGAATGTTGAATCGTTTCCTCTATTACAATCTCCCACTTTACATAATACGCCCTTTTCATCTAACCAAAACAGGCCGCCACTTAAAAAAACCCCGCAGCTTCTATAAGAGATGCCTCCAGCTACACAATCTGTACGTCACAACAAACAATCCATTTTTATCAGTTATGTATGGAGGCATATGCAGTATATATAGCTTTTAATTACACCGTGATACACTATACAAGTAAAATCATAATTGGGAGTCTCTAGATAGTGTATTTACAGATGTCCGTTGGAATATGATACAGGTTGTTTAATATCTTATAGCTTCACCTAATACACTGTCAGTCAACTAGATTTACATACGTGCCACTCAATTCTTATGTATTTAGATATCTAACACATATACTTAAATTTTTACATATATATGCAGCTTATGTGCGCATGAAAATATGTATGTCATTTATATTTTTAAGATGAAATAATTATATTTTTTGATGAGATGTGAAAGATTTGGGTGGCATAAATGTAAATACAGATGAATTTGATGGTATGCATGTAGATATCTGTGCATGGTCATCCATCTGAACGTTATGTGTCACTGGTACATGATGTGGGTTTGAAAATTGTGGGCAGAGGGAGTGTGGGTATTTTCTATAGGTTTTGGTGGAGCTTCTTCGTCTAGAATAAATTTAAGATAATATGAGTGACAACAGCCATGCAAAATAATAATAAGAATGAGGTACTCATTGGTTAGGAATAAACCACCATTAGATTTTAAAAGGAAATGGAGTCCAATAATAGCTTCAATGTGATCTGCTATGCTTTAGACTATTGTTTGTTGACACAATAGGGTTGGATTATTGAAATGGCATTTTTAAAAAAAAAAATTATTTATTTTGTTCCATCAAATTGCACATTATGTCTTCATTTAGAGCTAGTAAATGAACAAATAGTTAGTGGGAACCAATTTGGTGATGACATTTCATGGTGATGAATATTGATTTTAGGAAAGATTTAGATGTGACTTTTTTTTTTTTTTATTGCCATGTTTCCTTCATCACAAATCTAATCTAAAGACCATAAAGCTCATGATTCCAGCACAAATAATATAAAAAAT
>NEWO01000269.1:997148-1016472 GCA_003013225.1 Phalaenopsis aphrodite
TTTTTAATAACATAATTAATGAAAAAGTGAGAAAAGAGTGATCAAACATACCTAATAAAGTAAATGAAGGCAAAAGCAGATGTTGTAATAGTGGCTACTCCCTCAAAAAAATCATTCTGGTAGCCAAATCTTCATCTTTTATTGTATAATATCAAAACAGTAAGCACTGCTACGACAAGTGAAAAGCTCAACCCATCTCTACTCTGCAAAAAAATAACCCCAAAAGCACAATAGTCATTCAGGTTCCAAAAAATTCTCATTTAAAGTATTTGAAGTTTACTATCATAAAAAAAAAAATCTTTGAAAATGAAATCTGAAAGAAAAGATATTCCTTTAAACAGCTCACTGAGCATTATTCATTTTTTAATCAAAGATCTGTTAGAGCACAAAACTTGCTTTTAAAATTTAAATCATAGAATCTTGTCATCATGGGGGAAAAGATGTGATGAAAGTGTCAACATTCTTACCTCATATATTAAAGCGGACGAGTTTGAATATCCAGAAAGGTGACCACCAACGTTGAGGCCAATATTGTAAACCGGGGTTCCATCAGGATAGAAAAGGCCATAATTCCTTTCCGAAGTCGGCCCCGGTTTTAAATTCTCATTGAACAGCGCAAAAACATGGATGTCGATGGGTACGGATGGCATCAATGGCGTCCCCTGATTCATCGTTATTCTCCTCAACAAATTCCCATTATAAGCCGCCGCGTTCTCCGGAGTGGCTCCGTGCTCATCTGGATCCCCTTTGGACGGCCAGCCCGTCTCCGAAATCTTCACATCAACGTCCCCCCCATGACCCATCGCCTTAATCGCAGAATAAACAGAGTCGATCTGAGCGTAGAGCATGTTATCGTATTTCAGATTGGTGTTCGGATCAACCACTCCTGGATTCGGTTCGAAAAGAACGTATGGCAGAGAGATGGAATTGGGATCATCTTTGTAGGCGAAGTATGGATAAGCGTTTATGAGGAACGGAGATTTGGTCATGGAGTGGAAGTTGAGGAGGGGTTGGATGAACTGAGATAGATCTCCGCGAAAGGAGCCGGAGGAAGGAGGGTAAGAGTTGGCTAAGATGTTGAAGGAGTGAGCGGTGGTGACGCTTATCTGTTTGTCCAATCCGGCCGAGACGAGGGCTTGGTAAACAGACTGCATTGCGGGGAGGAGATTGGCCATTAAGGTGGTGTCGTTGCTTGAGTAGACCTCGTTGCCGACAGTGATGCAGGTGATTCCGGCGTTGGGGATATAAGGTTGGACGAACTGTTGGAGCCAGGCTTGAGCATTGTTGACGTCCATCATGGTTCCGACGTTTTCGTTTCCGATTCCGATGATGAATTCGACGTTGGTGTTGAGGAAGGCGGAGAGGACGGTCTGGTCGGCGTCGTAGAGCTTAATTCTGTTGATGTTTAGGGATTTGAGGAGCGTGGCGACTCGTCTGGGTGAGGGGAGGTTGTTGGCAATCTGGCCGTAGTTGATTCCGACTCCAATGCTGCGTGTGGTTTGGAGCAGGGAAGCTGTTACAGAGATTAGAAATTGTTAGCATTTACATACAATTGTAACATGAGGAAGCTGTTACAATTGTTATGTATTTACATATCTGACACCTAAACATTCATGTTTAAATGGGAGCCACTGAAATAATTAAATACCAGCATCACTGTCGTTTTACATGTTTTCATGCATAGATTTATGATACAAACATGTTATTGTAGGTGCAAAAATCAAATTTTGGGTGTTAGATATGCAAACACGTAAGAATTGTCTGCACGGTAGGTAATTTTTTTCTAAAAAAGAAATATTTATAAATCATAAGTTTCAGGGTATTCAATGCTATTCTCAAGCAAAATGCAAAAGTTTAGGAAGAAGCGTCACGCAAGAATAAATAGTTGTTGAAGTTCAACAAACAATTTAAACGTCTTCATTCATTAAATAAGAGCTTGCTTATAATTTACAAAATGTTTAAGTAAATACTAAAATTGAGCAAACTCAAGTTTAAAAAACCACTTCAATTTATTTTAGACTTCGGTGAAAGTGGAATGGCATTGCTTGGATCTTACATGAGATTTATTTATTTTAACCTTTGGTGAAAGTGGAAGGAAGTTTGACCATGATTTTAATTTATAAAACCACTTTGGATTTGAACTTAAGTTTGACCCCCCCATGGAGCTTGGATGAGGATGGTCAACCACCTTTCAACCAACTTTAAACAACCCTGACTAAATTTAACCAACTTTTATCCACCTTCTAACCAACTTTCAACTATATTCCTAATTATTTTTCATTTAAGAAAAAAAATTGTTGGTGTGGATCCACATTATGTGTTTCGTGGCATCTTTCGTATGTCAGGCTTTATGATTTCATTTCTGAACTTTTTTTTGGTGGACTAACATCAACACCTTTGATAAATTGTTGAAAAAATATATAGAATATTACTATATCATGCCTAACCTCCAATGGGAATTGTGTTGATCCCATTCGTTGAGAGAGGATGGATACTAACCTTTCCCTGTTAATCTGAATCAATTCATGAGACTCTTGAAAGCCCAAAAAAATCAAAATATATTGATTTTATCTATTAGATTTGGTCAAGAAGAGGAGTGATATTTAGCTAATAGCTCAAAAAAACATGGATAAACATCCATTAATCTTAATCTTAATGCTTGAAAACAAATTTGTTAAGATCTAATGGTGATTAAGGATACATGAATCCAAATCTTGATAATTAAGATAGAAATTTCTGCTTTAGAAAAAAACACACTCAGTTAGTACTTTAACCTTAATTTCTAACTATAAAAACTACCCAACATAAGATTGTTGCACAAATTATCATATTATCCATTTCAACCACAATGAAACAAGCAACGCTACTTGCTCCCAAAAAATAAAAGCTTCTATAATATCTCCGATATAATCAAATACTATCAGGATGGACGATCATACTGAAAAATGAGGATCGAAAATCAAAAGATAGAGAAATAAAAAACAATAACATCAGCCGAACAAAAATAGCTACATCTTACACGCCACACAATTTTTTTCTCCCTCTTTAATACCTTTGGAGCAGTGATTCATATAAAATTACCAACTAAACTTCCATTTGCCTTATAAGAACTTCATTCTTATAGGGCACAGTCAAATTCAAAACTACATTAGCATTGCTATTAAACAGAGCAAGTTGGAACTTCTTGGAGTTCAAAGCTCGCATACGAACAATCCATAATCTAACCTGAATACTGGATTCTCATACTATGAAATTACTGATTCCTGAACAACAATTATTTATATACATGTATATATAAAGATTAACAAGATCGTAGCGAATAATTCCAACTACTTAGCTGCAAGACATCGCCAGCTTTCTCCTACTCAAACCCTCATCTCCTAAGAAACTAAAAATTAAAACCTGCAATCAATCCCAAGAAAAACGAAAATCAAACAATCCAATCTCCAAATCCTCGATTCTATCGATCAATGCGAAAGCAAGAACGATGAACATCTGTTGCTCAAATCTACCAATCAATCCAAATCAAAAACCGCTCGCCAACATTCAAATCAAGAAATCCATCTCAATCAACGCGAATTCAAATCCAAATTCAAAAGATAAAAAAGAAAACGCACAAAAAACAACACAATATGATTCCGATCATCTCCTCCACTGCTGAAATTCCTGAAAACGAAAAAGAAGATTCGCACCTGAGACCAGAAGAAGGAGATAGACGACGCTGCTCAAGCAGAGACGATCCACCACCTCCATTTGTCTCCACTCTTCTCTCCCTCCCCTCCCCTTCTTCTGAACTTTGGCCTCTTCTTCTCTGTATCTTCCGTGCGAATTTTATATATGACCCTCTCCCGCGTCGGGAACCCCTCAAAGTTTCACCGACACGTGTGCGCCTACCTGGTGTAAATTTCGTGTTACAGCCTGTCATTAACCGCCAGATAAGCTACCAGGGCGAATCCGTAATTTTGATTATTTTGTGGGGTTCTTTTTGGGGGACTTTTCCGATAGCTGACGCGGGAATACGTGCGGCCCATCTGGCGGCCGACTCGCCGGTGACGAGGCAGCGTCCTTCTTTTAATTTTTTTGTAGCCGTCCCTGTAGCCATTTCTGCTTGTTGGGCCCACCCATGATTATATTTTTACTAATTCACTTAAATTTTTTATATTTGAAAGATTTACATTTGATACCCACTAACAAATTTTCATCAACCAGCACGAATCTCAGAGCGATTTTTTGAACAAAAAACATCCAAACTTTGATTAAGAGTCATCTAGAATTCTGATTTCAGCAAACTTATAGTCAAACTGATCGGCTCGATGAGACGGACCTATTGATATGAAAGTAAATCCAATCTGATTCAAATCAAGCCCGGATCAAATCATCAAACCACTCTTGGCGAATTTCCAGACGCATTTGAAAGGTAAAACGAATGTCGGAGTGTGTGCTGAATTTCCGGATCAATTCAGTCAACCATTTCCCTTTCTGGTGTTATTACAGCTTGATCTGAGTGTGTGCTGAATTTTCGTGCAACGCTAAGACGATAATCATTTACTCTACCACCGCGAATTTTCTAGCACGCATCAACATTCATACACAATCCCCTCAAATTTATATTTTTATTTACATGGAAAGACAGTTTGATCTTTTACTCACATTGAAGCATCAATTTTATTCCTTTTAAAAAATCACTTTTGATATGCCATCAATAAATTTTCATCCCGCATAAATGTAGAGACAATAAACGGGCAATCTTTTGAGCAAAAAATATTCAAACTTCAATTCAGAGTCAACCAGAGCTCCGATATCAGGAAATTTATAGCCAAACAAACTGGCTTAATGAGACAAACCCAATGATATCAAAATTTGTCAAATCTAAATCAAATCAAACTCAGAACAAGTCACTAAACCACGTTTGAAAATTTTCCAGACACATTTGAAGGTCAAACGAATGTCCAATATGACGAGTTTATAGTCAATTTGAGTGTCTCGAAAATACAAATCCAATAAGTCTAAGATCGCTCAATTTCGACAACGTTAAGGTTCTCAAATGTCCAACAAACGTCTTTAGATCGAGGGAACTTTTCCAGAGAGTCTGATCAAAATGATTTATATTCTTGCATTAATTGCAATCGAAACTATATAAATAGAGCCCCACCTCTCTTATGAGAAATGGAGGAAAGCTTGAGACATGAAGAAGAGCTTGAAGCATTGAGAATGAGCTGAAATCCAGCACCACTCATGTCGACGTCGACCACCGTCGACCACCGCTGACCATCGTCAACCACTGCCGACAACTATCAACCCCCACTTGTCCACTGCTGCGAATCACAATCAATCGTCGTACATTCTTTGCAACAAATTCATCCGCGAGTTGACGTTGTAATTTATAAGACATTATAATACTATCCGACCCGTGCGACAAGTAGTCGTTGTAATCATCAACTTAAAATAGATTTTTACAACTGAGTCAGTCCCCATCATTTTTTTTTATGGGTTTTTCACATTAAAACTTTTGATATCACTACTAGTTATTTTCTTTTTATCTTAGTGTGTGTTGAATCTTCGTGCAACGCTAAGATGATAATCCATTACTCCACCGCCCCGAATTACTAGCACGCATCAACTTTGCTATTCATTGCCCTAGCCCCTTGCCAACCTCAAAAAAGAGGATGGCTCTGCCCCTGCCCATGCTATATATATGTCTGTATTAATTTGTTAGATGAATTAAAATATACATGAACAAATCCTTTTTATCTAGCATTTAAATACACACCATCCAATTCAGATGTATTTACATATTTAATACCTAAATTTTGATTTTTTTTTACATATATACCTCCCAAACGTTTCATATAACATTAAAAACATCACTATATAGAAGTGAAATACATATTTTTATGTATAGATAAAACAATATCTATATGTAAAAATTAAAGTTTATGTGGTAGATACATAAATAAATAAGAATTGAGCGGTATTTATGTAAATCTTCCTTATATTTAAATCATGTGCATAAAATATATTTCCTTAGATAAACTAATATCAAGAGAATATAAGCCAATATAAAAAGGTATGTACCAAACATGAAATAAATAAAAATTATGTGGTATATATGCCCCTCAATTTTTAATCAGTAATCATTATGAGTTTTAGAGTCTAGTTTAATTTAAATTAAAGGTAATTTTTTAATTTAATGTATTATTTAAAAATTAATTTTATTAAAATATATATATATATATCAGACAAAATTTTGATTAAAATATCTTTCTAACTATTATTAATACTAATCTTATGATTATTAGTACTATTATCAATTAGTCAATGGGTTTGAATTCTTCAGCTTTGACAAATAAACACTAAGACAAGAAAGAAAGGACAACATACAAATTCAATTTGTGCACAATGACAACTATATATATATATATATATATATATATATATATATATATATATATATATATATATATATATATATATATATATATATATATATAAAAGGAAATTAATATTTGGCAGAGACCTAAATATCGATTTTTCATGCGCAATCCAGCCCTATGATTAGAGCCAGCATCATGTGTCTATAATTCGACCCCACACGCACCACGGTAGGGATCGAACCCTTGCTAGAGGGGACTTACAGTGACCCTGTCTACCAACTGGACAAGGAATGTGGCACGATATCTCATTTTGAATTCAAAAATAATTTGTGAGGTATTTACTAGTAATAGTAAACATTCATATTTATAACATATATATCACTTAAGCTTTTAATATCACATAAAAAATAGAATTATTATTATGTTTTAAAAAGTGAAATACACCGTGAATAATTTTATAACATCAACGTAATATAAATGTAAATATCACATTTTAGATATTAGATATGTAATTAGATGGAAGATTTACATTTTTTTTTAAATTAATTTTGAAGTCTTTAGATTTATTTTGAGTTATATTTTAAGATTTATCATTTATCATTTTAAAAAAAATAAAAAAATTAATTTTGGAAGTTGATTTTGATATGATTGGCAGGACATGATTTTTAATACATTTTGAATAATTAACTTTGTAGTGGGCCCCACGGGCTTCTTTTTGAAGGAAAATCAGGCATTGAAATATTCAAACTTTGATTTATTCGTGCATAATAAAATTATTATTTTTATATTTAAAAAATTGATAAGAGGAAGAGGACATTCATTTTGAATTGAGCACTATAGATTTTTTATTCTCTTAAGGAAAAGATTTATTTATTTAGATAATACGGTCAAAAAGAGAAAAAAATATTAGATCAGTACTCCGCACGTAGAGCTACGTGTGGAGTCCAATGAAATCACGTCGTGAAGGTGATCGATCCGATAACACAAGAGAATATTCCCCTCGTGTTATTCATGTGTTATTGTGTGTTATTCAAGTGTTACTTTATGTTATTCAGGTGTTATTGTGTTCTGAGAATATTCTCGGTGTTATAATAACACAATAACACATCAATAATACTTCAATAATACACACTAAAACATGAATAACATATAATAGCACCTCAATAACACGTGATGAATATTCTCTTGTGTTACCGTGCGATCGTCTATACGGCGTAATTTTATTAGACTCCGCACGTAGCTCTACATGTGAAATGCTGATTTAATATTTTTTTTCCCAAAAAGGAATCGATGATTAAAATCAATTTAATATTTAATTTAATAAATGGTAAATATGGTACGAAATTAATTTAAATATTATGCACGCTTCTAATTATTTTATTTACCACACAATTCTTTGAAATGTTGGGCGAATAAAATTAGGTCATGTCCCGAGAATATTTTCTTACATTAAAGTCACTCGCAAATAGCACATAGGCGGCATTTTTTGTCTTGCGTGGATATAGTATAGGAAAGCATGGTGCTGATCACCGTTGTTTCCTTGTTCTCGAACAGGTTGAGGAGCACTAGCAATTTGTGGCTAGCTCGGGATCGCAATAGAAGCCTTAGTCTAAGGGACTGACTCACGAACCACCCAGCCCTTTCCTGCACTGGGTTGACACTTCCCTGGAACCTCTCGAATGGAATCGGATGATTCCTCCTGCTCAATCATCTTAGACATATTCCACTTCCTGGCAAGTTTCTTCTCTCACTTCTTCCTCGGCTTAGCCTTCGGGCAGCGACGTTGTATGTTAAGTAATAATAATATATTATAGTTCTATTTAATGCTAACTTTTGTTTACTTTTTATTTTAAAACAAAATTGGGTTAAAGGGTGATTGTAGCCCCTTCTAAATTTGTTTTTTTTTTTAAAAAAAAAAGTTTATATTACTTAACATACACATACTTCCCAAATATCTCTTCGCTTTATATGATTGATGGAGCAAAAATCACCCTAGGAGGCTGTTATGGCTTCATATCCTTCCAATTTAACCATACATACAAAAACAATGCAAAAGAAACGTTACAAACCATAATCCCCTGAGGAAGGGTGCATAGGCGCTGCACTGTGTAGCACTGGAACATGGCGCCTAGTTTTTGGGGCTCTATCTTTGGGTGCCTCGGCATTGGTTCCTCTAGCTTCTAGCGCCTGGGTGCTCAAGACTGACACTTGGGCATCAGTACTGCCAAGGGGGTGTATGAGACTAGCAAGGAGCCACCTAGGACTTGCAAAAGAGCGCCCAACGAGCACTTATGCACTCCATTTTGGCTCTTCTGCTCCCCAAGTTACATATATTTGAACTAAATTATTTATGAAATAAAATTAGTCATGACGTTATTTGGGTTTATAATACAAGCAATAACTCAAATATCGACACGATTTATCATTTGTTTAGAAACATGATTCATTATTTTGAAGATTATCAACTTTGTAACTTAGCATTTGTTTTTATAATCAAACTAGCACTGGAGGTGGATTTCTGACTTTGGTAGCTTGCTCAAAGGCATAGGCTATCTCAATCAATATGGCATCTGAACCTTGCAATCCAGCAAAAGAAATNTTTTTTGGGTTCATAATACAAGCAATAACTCAAATATCCACACGATTTATCATTTGTTTAGAAACATGATGCATTATTTTGAAGATTATCAACTTTGTAACTTAGCATTTGTTTTTATAATCAAACTAGCATTGAAGGTGGATTTCTGACTTTGGTAGCTTGCTCAAAGGCATAGGCTATCTCAATCAATATGGCATCTGAACCTTGCAATCCAGCAAAAGAAATACCAAAGGGTTCACCAATGCTATTGTATCCGGCTGGAACACTAATGATGGGAAAGGCGCCTAGGGACATTACAATTGAAGCATAATGTTGTGGGAACAACACAATATCTAATTTTTTTTCCATCATTAGATCCTCCATACCCTCTTTAGAGAGTTGGGCCATTATTTTTATAGCTGCCTTCTCTGCAACACCTATCCCGTTTGTTTTTTGTGATGATAAAAAAATCATTTGTCCATATTCATCCATTTTTTCCTGCATGAATTGATAACGTAAGAAATAAAGTTAACTTATTTGCATCCATGCCAAATACATGCATGAGGATTACAATATAAATTACCTCAATTGGGTGATTGTCGTTAAAGGCTATGACATCAGCGAGAGATCGCACTGGCGAGGACACGAGATCTTTGAGGTAGGCATTGAGTGAAAGCTTGAATTCTGCCAATAACAAAACGATTTCACCATTCGCAGTATCATTTTCCATGATTTCTACATTCCTCATTTTAAGATTGTCCACTAAAATAGCCCCTTTTAATCTGTCACATAATATCATAAAATTTACTTCAATTCTCAATTTAAATTTCTTAACATTTTCACACATAAGTCACTCCACCTTCCCCTATTTCATTTAATAACACAATTCCTACTCCCATGACATACACCACTCAAGATTGTCACTTTATTTGAAATTCATTAAAAAGACGATTTTTTTAATGATCTATTGTTAATGGGAACAGAAGTTAATCACCTCATGGTTCGAAAATGTGCATCAAATGTATCAGCCTCCACAGATCCCACCGGGTATCCATCAAAGTAGGGATGCCGCAAAATCCCAATCCTCTTCCCCTTCAACCCATCCTCTTTCAAACACTCCCGGAATCCACCCTTCGGAATAAACCTCTCCGCAGCCTTCGTCGCCTCAGCATCCAGCGGATCGAATCCCACGATCACATCCAAAAGCGCCACCGCATCCGCCACCGTCCGTCCCATCGGCCCAATGGTTTGCAGGCTCGGAGAAATGGGCACCATTCCCGATCGGCCCGTCAGTCCAACGGTGGGCTTGATGCCCACGATCGAGTTTACGACTGCAGGGCACGTGATGGCGCCGACCAAATCCGTTGCGAGCGAAACGGCCGCCAGATTTGCGGCCACCGCTATGGCGGAACCGCTGCTGGTTCCGCACGGATTGGTTGTGTTGGAATAAGGATTTCGGCCCTGGCCCCCACGTGGGCTCCAACCTTGGGGGGAATACGGTGATCGGAAATTGTCCCACTCGCTCATGCTTGCTTTGCCGAGAATTACGGCGCCGGCGATTCGGAGGCGGCGGATGACGCCGGCGTCTCGGGGCACGACGGAGCCGAGGAGAGCGAAGGATCCGGAGGTGGTGTTGAGTTTGTCGCGGGTGTTGATGTTGTCTTTGACGAGGACGGGGATGCCGTGGAGAGGGCTGAGATGGGTGTAGGGGTTGCGCTGAAGATCGGATTTGGCGGCGTCGTGGAGGGCGTCTGGGTTGATTTCAATGACGGCATTGAGGTGGGGATTGTGAGTGGTTATTTGGTCTAGGTAGTACTGAACCAGCTGATAGGAAGTGAGTCGGCCGGTTTTGAAGGCGGCTTGGATGTCGGAGATGGTGGCCTCTTCGAACCGGAATGAAGCCTTTGCCAGGAAACTGCTAGAATGCAGAAAAAAAAAAGCTTTTTTTTTTTAAATAAATGTTTTTTGCATTTGACCATCAAATATGCAAAAATGGAACTTTTGGGTGGTCTAGTGGTACCTATATCGGATGAAAGTGGAGAACTAACCTGGTCTCCATCCTTCTTCGCCATGAATGTTTACAGACAGCGAAAGTTAGAAGCAGAAGAAGGAAAACATTAATGGCAGACGTCATGGATGCAATCTTAGGCTTCGTCTGAGAACACTGCCAACTTTGTTTTGGCGCCTTTTATAAGAAAAATAAAGCTTAAAAAGAGGGGAAAGAAAACACAGTTTTTTTTTTTTTTGTTGAGGTCTTGTTAAGGGCCAATTTTTTTGGTGCGGTGGAGTTTTGAAAACACGTCTGATCTATTTGAGTAAATTACGTTTTGGCAGCTTATACGTTTTCAAATGTTAAAAATAGTTTTTTTCACACCGCACATATCTAGGTACAGTAACAACTTTCTGGCTGCAGTCTGGGTTTTCTAAAAAAAATAAAATTTTGTAATAGTCACCGACATAGCTTAGTAGCAGATTATTTTAAATCAGCTTATCAATAGATTATTCAATAAGCTGCACCTGCCCCAAACAGACTCTAATTGTTTAGAGAATTGTTTAACGAAGCTTGATGTCTTTGAGGTGGACAGTTAATCAATAAATCAAGATTGGCATTTATTAAAAGAAAATGTTACTCGCGGACAAAATATGTGTGGATTTGGTAATATTTGGTGGTATTGTATCACAAAATATCACTAATCAGCACGTATGGATTTCGCTGTTTCAGTGCAGCTTTGACTTACATTAAATAGAATTTATCAAATCTAATAAATCTAGATTTATCTAATCATGATTCCAACCGCAAAAATAAATTAAAAAAAATTAAATTTAACAAAACGTTGGATTTAATTTTTAATTTTTTAATATTTGGCTGGATTTAAGTAAAAGTCTCCTTCTATATTTGCAATTAATTTTTTTTTTAAATTAAAAATTGTATAAACGGCTACTTAATGTTGATTTCGACTGCATTAATTATAAAGATAATTAGATAGATAGATAGATAAATAAATTAATATTTTCATTAAAAACAAAAAATAGTTCTGAATACTCTAATTATCTAAAATAGACATTTATCTGAATAATCAACTAATAAATTAATTTAAATTTCATTAAAAGGGATGCATAAATAGCTTAAGAAAATAGATTAAAGGCTGGATTTTTATGCTAGACTCAGATGGGTATTGTTTTATTAATTCATTTTATTTCTTAAGTCAACTGCTTATCGTCTAGATGGTGCACGTTTGCAAGCTTATTGTAGAAGATGGTCCGACACCTGAGGATGGAAATATTGTGGCAAATGAGAAGGTTTTTCTTGAACTGTTTTAGTGCTGGTTCATTCCCAAACTTACCTGTTGAGAAAATTAGGGCGAAGAAAAACAATAACGACACAAATCCAGAATAACACAGAGATTTAACGAGGTTCGACAAAGATGCCTACGTCCTCGGGAGCAGAGCGGTGAGTTCCTTTCAATATTCAGAAAATGATTTACAGAAATCAGGGATACCTCCTGGGGTTACTAACAGACCTATTTATAACCCCATGAGTAAACCTTAGGCACAATATGTAATTACAACATTACTCATGTACCATTCCGCGGGGCTTTGCCCCCGCACCCCAACCCACATAACTTTTCAATTTGGACAAATTCTTCCGTTCCACTTCGATCCAGCGTATGTCCCTATATGACATATGAGTCATACCATAACATGACATTTCTTTGTCTTAGGAATGCCAATTTATATATAAATAAGCTTTGGCTAATTTCATTCCAACGAGTCGTCACCTAGCTTGTCAGCCATAATCATTGTTGATGAACGTTGGTTGTCCCAATGTCTTACGTATGGTGCTTCGAAGCTTTTGTAGCTTCTTGTACTTCCTGCGGAAGGTATTGCTGATGAAGTGGTTATGTTCTTCAAGAACACTATTGATAGAGATGGAAACAGAGAAAGGTCAGATATGCATGATTTGATTCTTCTCCGTAAAGCAAGTGAATCCAATTTGAGACTAATTAGTTATAAGAATTGAGTGGTATATATGTAAAATTGTAACTTAGGCGTTGGAGATTTATATATATATATATATGAATTGAGTGGTGTATATGTAAAAATTAAAATTTTGGTGTTGGAAATGTAAATATGTAATAATTAAGTGGTATGTATGTAAATGTTTATTTAAAAAATATATAGACAATTTTTTTTATTTTTTTGAGTCTCATTTCTAATCTTATCAAAGTTAAGCTTTTACAATATAGTTTTTTATTATTATTTTTTTTTTATTTTTCATGTCATTATTTTAGTATATTGACTTTGTTTGTATGACACTACCTTTGAAATGGTAGTTGTATTACCTAGATATTGATTAAATTCCGTTTTTAGTGATAACTATATAATTTAATTATAATCTTAATGTAAATTGTTAATTAATCTTTGGTTTTACTTCTATAGGAGGACTACAAGCGCCTGAAGAAGGGAAAAAAATTGCGTGCAATAGACGTACGTAGCGTTGCGTGCGATATTAGGGTATACCGAAGGTACAAGGGGGTTACATCCACGGTATAAGCCGTTGTAATCTCCGTGTAACCTCCTTGTAACTTACGTGTAACATCTTAATATATGATAACAGAAGCGCGAAACTTATTTTAGGGTACAGATATGTTACAGGAAGTTACAAGGAGGTTACAAGGGGTTATACCGCGGATGTAACCCCCTTGTACCCTCGGTGTAACCCTAATATCGCACGCAGCGTTGCGTACGTCTATCGCACGCAAATTTTTTCCCTGAAGGAGACTCAAACTTACAACCCAATAGGTCTTATCAGTAGCAGTGATCAATCAATGTCCTACCAGTCTGAATTTAAGATTGGAGGGCAACTACTAGAAAGAAGAATGAGAGGGTTTATGGCTTGAGCATATAGAGATTTATATATGAGGCTGATCACCCCCATTTAACATAGAGTCGAATGACAAACTTGCCATGTATGTGGCCGAATTAGTTGAACTATAAGAGAAAACATGATATTGAGTTGCGTACCAGAGATGAGAGAGTCAAGAGGCTTGAGGTCAGTGTTGCGCAGCTGCAGTGCTACGCAGAGCATTGTGGCAAGCGACCTTCGAGTGATATGTTAAATATGGAGGAGGAGGACGATGATGATGACAATGCTCCATAGGGTTTTTATTTACTTAGTTTGCATTTGGACGTGTCAATTTCTATATATTTATTTTGAAAAAAAAATTAGAAACTTATGTATTAGATTTTTCAAGTAATGTATGATGATTTCATTCATTTTCAATTTCTTTGTGTTTGTTAAATCTATTTTGAGATATGATTGATGTTGGTGTTGATTGTTATGATCTCTGTTTTTTAGTTTGAAAAGTTTGATTGATTTATTATTATTATTTTTAATTTTAGTGCATGTTTGCGACTGATTTGCAATGGAATTTTCAGCATAAATTAGCATATGATGAAATCGACCGCATATCTAACACCTCAATTTTATTCCTTAACCATAATTAATTTCACGTATTTACATTTCAAACACTACATTTAACTTCATTAATTTTATGTGACTCAATTCTTTCGTATGACCTCCAAAATAATATGTAACTATTCGAAAAACTTCAAAGTTTATGTGTTAGATATGTAAATACATAAGATTTAGCATGTGTGTTCTTATTCCTAAACAAAAGTTGTTAGCACTTTGGTGGCTTAGTAAAGTTTCAAAAAAATGATCGTTATACTCCTTTTAAACAGTTTTACCAAACATGGGTAGTATGGTCTTTTTTTCATAAACAACTGTCTGACAGTTGGTTTCACACAGCTGCACCAAACAGACAGTCAGCTTTCCCACAGCTGTTTCCCCGCAGCAACTTCCTGGGACAGCGCAGCTACAGCTAAAAAACTGAGAAGCTGCAGCTGCACCAAACAAAACCTATGTCGAAAGCTTGTAGTCCTCCTATAGAAGTAAAACCAAAGATTAATTAACAATCTACATTAAGATTGTAATTAAATTATATAGTTATCACTAAAAACGGAATTTAATCAATATCTAGGTGATACAAATACCATTTCAAAGGTAGTGTCATACAAACAAAGTCAATATACTAAAATAATGACATGAAAAATTAAAAAAAATAATAAAAAAAAACTATATTGTAAAAGCTTAACTTTGATAAGATTAAAAATGAGACTCAAAAAAATAAAAAAAAATAAAAAAAAATTGCATATATATTTTTAAAATAAACATTTACATACATACCACTTAATTATTACATATTTACATTTCCAACACCAAAATTTTTTAATTTTTACATATAAACCACTCAATTCATATATATTTAAATCTCTAAGGGCCAAATTAAAATTTTGCATATATGTCAGTCAATTCTTATAAATAATTAGGCTCAAATTGGATTCACTTCTGACCTTTTCTGTGGTTCAATGTCCATCAATAGTGTTCTTGGAGAACATAACCACTTCATCAGCAATACTTTCAGCAGGATGTACAAGAAGCCACACAAGCTGCGAAGCACCGATAGGTGTAGCTTGTATGTAACGACAACCACCCGATTGAGGTAATTTACATTGTAATCGCCATGCATGTACTTGGCATGGATGCAAGTAAATTAACTTTTTTTTATTCATTGTCAATTCATGCAGGAAGAAATGGATGAATATGGAAAAATGATCTTTTTATCATCACAGAAAACAAACGGGATAGGTGTAGCAGAGAAGACAGCTATAAAAATAATGGCCCGAGTCTCTAAAGAGGGTATGGAGGATCTAATGATTTAGATATTGTGTTGTTCCCTCGACATTATGCTTCAAGTGTAATGTCCCTAGGCGCCTTTCCCATCATTGGTGTCCCAGCCGGATACAATAGCATTGGTGAAACCTTTGGTATTTCTTTTGCTGGATTGCAAGGTTCAGATGTCATATTGATTGAGATAGCCTATGCCTTTGAGCGAGCTACCAAAGTCAGAAATCCACCTTCAGTGCTAGTTTGATTATAAAAACAAATGCTAAGTTACAAAGTTGATAATCTTCAAAATAATGCATCATGTTTCTAAGCAAATGATAAATCGTGTGGATATTTGAGTTATTGCTTGTATTATGAACCCAAATAATGTCATGACTAATTTTACTTCATAAAATAATTTAGTTCAAAAATATGTAACTTGGGGAGCAAAGGAGCTGAAATGGAGTGCATAAGTGACCGTTGGGCGCTTCCTTGCCAGTCCTAGGTGGCTCCTTGTTAGTCTCGTACACCCCCTTGGCAATTTTGATGCCCAAGTGTCAGTCTTGAGCACCCAAGCGCTGTGAGCTAGAAGAACCAATGCCTAGGCACCCAAATATAGAGCCCCAAGCGCCCATGTGCCATGTTCTAGTGCCCTGGCACGACAGTGCAGTGCCTATGCACCCTGCCTCAGAGGATTATGGTTTGTAATGTTTCTTTTGCATTGTTTTGGTCTGGATGGTTAAATTGGAAGGATATGAAGCCATACCAACCTCCTGGGTGATTTTTGCTCCATCGATCATGTAAAGCGAAGAGATATTTGGGAAGTATGTGTGTGTTAGCATATTAATGTGTTTAATAAGTGTTTTTTACTTCCCTTTATGCATATGGAAGCAAAGAAAAGTGAATTTTCATTGTAAGACGAAGATTCAAAGTCGAGCAAAAGGAGAATAATTCCAGGTTTGATTTTTTTTCATTTGTGTAAGCATTTTCTTTCGACTTTAATATTTGTTTTTCTTCAAATGAGTAATAACTAAATATTTCACACCCTTGACTTGATAATTTATATAATTTAGTAGTATCCTTGAATTATCATTGAATTTTTTATAGCACCCATTGATATTTTAACATTTTGCACATAATTTATATACAAGTTGGTCTTTTATATTGTTAAAATGAAATTTGATCTAGTATTAAGAGAGTTTATTGACCTTACTTTTTGGTCAACTTTTTTTTTTCTTGGCTTACATTCAATCTCATTGGAACATAGGACCTCTCTCCTAGTGTCACTGGAATATTGAATTAAACTTTCATAAGCTATAACTTAAACTCCACTTGAGTTGAACATGAGCTAACCCTAATTTAAACTAAAATTAAAATCTAACTGAATAAAAATTGAAATCGATCAAACTAAAACAGGACCGAATATAACTAACTTTAGCTAAACCCTAAAATTGAGCTAAAAAATCTGCTTAAGATCACGTGCATATCAAATCTATCATTGTCTCTATTGATCATCGTAGAGCATGAAATTGCATTCAAAATATTGCATGATATTTACTATCACATATAAAAACTATGCAAATAAGTTTGACGATCATATCACAATTTTTACTTATATTTTTTTCACTTCAGATTTTTATGCATGAATAGTGCTCATACCATCTCAACATTATCTTTTTTCTCCGCAGATCAATCCAGTGATTAGAATTTCATTATATAAGTTGCATAATGTTCAATATCACATATGTGAAGCATGCAAACTACTTTAATGATAATCATGCATCATTTTTAAGTAATTTTTTTTTTTGTTTTGGATTTTCATACATGAAACTGGTCCTACATAAAAAAAAATTCAAGGAAGCATTATGTTTCAAAATACACTGCGCAATATCTTAATTTGATGTAAACTCATTTGTTGTGTGCATTTATATTGTACAGTAGTGCAGCAGTTGTCATGCTGTTGTTTATGAAAAGAAGACATTTTTGCCTTTGTATTAATGTGTTATTTGTTCAATAACCATTCATTATCATAGAAGATTGTCGTTATGAAATTTTACAGAATCAAGGGGGTCACTGCAGCTATAAGTTTGGACACTTCGCGTGTGAAATTCTTAAATGATAACGTGGAATTTGTAATATAATGAGTTTTGAGGGCTTTATATGTAAATCTCCCTTATTTAAATTGAATTTTATTTCTTATTGTAATTTGATATGTGCTATTTTTGGTATGGCTTTTGTTCTACTTTATCTTTTAAAAAAATATTTTTGTCATGTAAATCTACTCTAAAGAATTCTAAGCTTGTCTTCTTACATGTCTACCCTCCACTATTACAAGTAAGGCAAGTAAAATAAGATTAATGCACTATTTTCCAAATAAGTCGAAGCATGTTATGCCAACATCTTACATGACACTTCAACAATATTTACTAATATGTTAATATGTTAGGTAACATTTATGATGATGATATTAACATGGAAAGATTAAATTTTGATATTGGTATATAACCTTCATTAACATGATGTTAGCTTTATAAACATGATTCAAAACCATAATTTTTTTAGGAGATTAGTTGGGCATAACATGATTAATATATTTTAAGGACGTTCACATACATACCGCCCAATTTCTATGTATTTACATGTCTAACATCTAAACATTATCTTTTACATTTATATCATACAAATATTTCATATCACATCAAAAATGTCACCATTTTAACTTTTAAAAGTAAAATGCACATTTTCATGCATGGATAAGGAGGTCTGAATGTAAATCTTCCTATACTTTATTACCCAATAATCCTATAATTTTGGTTTAATGTTTATTTTATTTTATTTTTTACTCTCAAGAAAAATAGTTGGATGATACATCAACATTTTATACTATTAACATACACAGTGTTGTAGTGTTTGACACATACATGTTATTAGATGTCTAGACAATGGTGTGAATGGCTTCATGCCAACGTGCAACTGACATGGTGCGATCCACGCCATCATCCGCACGATCTGTGATCTGAAAGAAACATTTTTTTTTTCAAATACACACAATACATTATGATTTGGTCAGGCCAGTCATTTGAGTGTCCAAATAATAAATAATAAATAATAAATAAATAAATAATATGTGTATCAATCACATGCATTGAGTTTAAGTAAAATAATAAATATCATAATGACAAATATAATTTCATAAAGAAGAATTAAACAAGTAAAATTAAGGTGAATTTTAGTTTTTCAAAAAGAAAATTCTAAAATTTACTTTACTTATCAATGTTTATGGTTAGTTTGTTTTCAAAATTTTATTTTTATATTTTATTTACAAATATATATATATATATATATATATATATATAGTTGTGCCGCAGTATAAGACCACTCTGGTCGCAGGTTCAAATCCCCTCTGGCACAGTTAGCCTTAAGGAGGTAGTGCTCTAATTGTTAGGCACATTAGGAGCAGTTAGAGGCTCGCATAATAGCCTCTGGCCAATCCTTATAAATATATTTACTTTATTTTCTGAAATCTTATCTTTCCTTTATTCCTTCTTCTTTTCAGCTTTGCAGCAATTAGTATATAGGTATTCTTTCTTTCCACCATAGCCTATTTGGAGCATATTAAAAAAATGGTTGGATAAGTAACAA
>NEWO01000269.1:1016485-1059482 GCA_003013225.1 Phalaenopsis aphrodite
AAGGAGGTGGTGCTCTAATTGTTAGGCACATTAAGAGTGGTTAGAGGCTCGTATAATAGCCTCTGGCCAATCCTTTTAAATATATTTACATTATTTTCTGAAATCTTACCTTTCCTTTATTCCTTCCTCTTTTCAGCTTTGCAGCAATTAGTATATAGGTATCCTTTCTTTCCACCATAGCCTATTTGGAGCATATTAAAAAAATGGTTGGATAAGTAACAAAAGTTGAAAGATAAGAAAGCTGTCAATATGCCCATAGCCTTTGTTAGTCTTGCTCGATACAAGTCAAGAAGATCGAATGGGTTAAATTTGGCGGACTCGTTAGGGATCTATTAGCGCCTTGAAAGAAACTCTCGCTTTCACACTTCTTTGTCAATCGTTTCTTCCTACTATCGAGAAAATATTATGTTCAACATCTAGATCTGGATGTCAATATCACTACGAATAATTTGTCTTTACTTCAAAAGAGTTGGAGCGAAAGTCAACCCCACGGCTTCATTCAAGTGTCACAAATCAACTTTTTCGATTCAGAATCCCTCGCTAAATAATATATAACAATTCTCGTGATTTTAATGCATGCATGATCGAGTCAACTGAAAATCAATTATTTAATTAATTTGATCGAATTCTAGAATTATTTTCAAGCAGAAGTGTCCAAGAGTTGACAATTGAATTTAGAGAGATTTTTTTTATCAACTTGTTGATTATAATATTTATCGGATTTTTATTTTTCTTATTTTAATTAGAAGATTAAAAATAAAAAAAATTAGATTAAAATATCATTTGTTAAAATTTTAATTTAAAATCATATTTAAAATATTGAAAGATAAAATATCCTAAATTAAAATAGATAGATTTACATATATACCGCTCAATTCATCTGCATTTGCATGTTCAACACCTAAACTTTGATTTTTTTATGTTTTTCAGATTGGGCTAGAGAAACCTTAAATATCTATTGAAAGATTATGAATTGTAAAATTTGATTCGAGAGATCCGAAGACAGAACTTGAATAAAAGCACACAGAGGAAAAATATCACATAAAACATAGGATTAAACGTGGAAAACCCCAATGGAAGGAGACCAGGGAGTCACGCCATATCAAAAATTTCGCTATAAAGAATGTGAGGGAAATCGTACGAATTTACTCCACTCAAACTTCTCAACACTTTTGGAAACCTCGGGATGCTCTTCTCCTCTCTTTTGCACGAGAAATCAAAATCCAACATTTCATTCAACAAAACCAAAATTTTATTAAAAAAAAACTACCCAAGGTCAGTTACTAGGTGCTCCAAAGGAGCACTACAGTGTCGTCCTTTTGTTATGAATCTGGCCTGGAAGTAGCAAGCTCATCTTCCGGGCATTGTAGCGTATTTCATCATAAATCTAGATCTAAACCAAACTTTATTCTCATTGAACCAATAACCATGGGAACAATAATGTGTTCTCCTCAATGAATAAACATGAAAATAGGAGAAAAAAAGTGAAGAGCACTAAATAAATTTAAAAATTGGAGCATAATTCATGGTACACAAATCAGCATACCTCAAGAAGAATTGTGAGGAAAACGATTATGGCTGATGAATATTTACTTGCCCAGCAACATCTAAGGAAATAATCCATAATCTGTGAAGAATGAATATTTATTGGTCCAGTGAGATTTCGAGGAAGAAGGCGATATCGTTGCAAATCTTTTTTTCTAAGAACATGAATCGAACGGAGCGAAAGCCAAAGCGAAGCTTGAGGTCACGACTATGTTCATCCAAAATGGCAGCTTTCTTAACCAGCAAGGACATAATTTTCCAAATAATAAACTGCAAGATCCTTGAAGTCATTACCAACATTCTTAAACAAAACACTGCAGGTGCAGGAATCAAGAAGGACACCTTTCTCAAGCATCTCCTCAAACAACCTCTGCACTTCATCCCAATAACCAAAATCACAACTTTAATTTATCAACAAAGTGTAAATATACTTATTGAGGGAAACCTCCTTTTCCTGCATTTCATAAAAACACTTATAAGAAAGCTTAACATTTCCAGTTCTACAAAAGTCATTTATAAGAGCATTGTAAGATACTTCATTTGGTCGTACATTTTCCTGCAACATCTTAAGAAATAACTGATAAACTGTCCCAATATTTCCTTTCCTTGAATAAGCATGAATAAGTACTGTATAAGTTACTAAAGAAGGAGAAACATTATTGCACAACATTCAATCAAAAACTCATTTTGCCTCGTCTAGACGGCCTTTATGGCAAAGGGTGAGAATTATGCACGTACACGCAATCAGGAACTACTCCATCTTTAATCATCTTTCTCCACAACCAATAGACTTCATCCCAATCTGATATCCATCTGATTATCATACCGAGAATTTTCTTGGCGACTTAAATCTTTTATTTTAAACTCTCTTGATAAGTACTCATCCAAGTCGTTAATATTCTCTATATCTGACCATACAATCACATACGAGAGAATAATAATATAGTAATCATCAAAATATTTAATGAAGCAACATTGATCGGATTGACAATTTGTATGCCCACTGTCTAACAAAAATCCGACAAATATCCTATACCAGTCTTGATGTCCGCTCAAATCCTAAAGGCTCCTCTTAAAAGTACAAATCACATCTTCCTTTCCTAGAACTTCATATCCCTGTGGTTGCACCATATATAATTCTTCCTCCAAGTCACCATGTAAGAAGGTTGTTTTCAAATACACGACTCTGATAGTTATCATCTTCACTACCAAAGAAATATACAAAATCGTCCACTCCTTTTTGTTGAAATCCCTTCACAGCAAGCTCGCCTTAGTAGACTTGCTACCATCTGATTCTTCTTTCAATATGTAAATGCATTTATTAAGCAATTTCTTTTTATCATCGGGTAGTACTGCAAATTCCCATGTCTGATTTGACATTAATGACTGCATCTCATTATCCATTGCAAACTCACTCATTTAAGTCATCTAATTGAATGGCCTCATCATAGCTCTTAGGTTCCCCCATTATCAACTAATAATATATGGTACAATGAAAGAGAATATCCCTTTCTATGTCATGAGATGTTGCTGAACCTCTTGGCTTCATTAGCAAGTGTATAAGGAACTGCATGTGCTTCATTAAATTGAGCACATTTTCTTTCTCTTTCTTTGTGATCCCTAGTGTTTTCTAGCCCAACATATTTTAAGATGTCTTCAGAAATAACAGGGAGATGATCATGTATTCTATTTCTATCATTGTATATCTCCATTTCATTGAAAATAACATTCATACTTCTGATAAATTTCTGATTCTGATAGTCCCAAATTTATAATATCCAATGAAAATATACTTGACAGATTTTGAATCTAACTTACTCATGAATTCTACATAAACACAAGTATATAATGAACAACAAAATACTTTCAAGCAAGAAAGATTTATACATTTGCCACTCCAAACTTCTTTAGTTAAGCCACGATTGATCAAATAAATTTTAGTGCTAATTGTTTCTATCCAAAACTGTCTTTTGGCAAATCTACATACAATCTCATACTACTGGCACACTAAGATAGTTCTATTCATGTGCTTAGTAACACCATTTTGCTATGACTACCTTAGAATAGTAAAGTCGTGTTTGATTCCTTTTGAAGTACATAACTCACGAACCTCTTATTACGATACTCACCACTATTATATGATCTGAGGCACTTCAACCTCAAACCTGTCTCTTTTTCAACATGACTAACCACTTCTTAAACATCAAATACATAAGATTTATGTTTTAAGAAATGTGCATACCTTCCTGGTCTGATCATCAACAAAAGTGACAAAATATAGAGAACTTTCAATAGACTGAACTGGAGCAATACATCATGCATCTATATGCACCAACTCTAACTTTTTATACTTCAATTTGGCCCACTTTTAGAAAAACATTCTTTTGTTTGTCATAAACACAATATTCAAAAAAATTTAAATTTATAGACTTCATACTATGAAGTTTATTTTTTTAAAAAAATAAGTTTCATACATTTCTTATTCATATGACCAAGTTTGTGGTGTGCATCAATCTTTGTTTCAACTAATCCAATGAATTCAAAAATCTTATTGATCAGATAAAATGTGTTCTCAAGGTTTCCTCAAGCCGTCACCATTGCACCTTTAGTCACATTTCACAAATCTCTTGTGACTATACATATATTATGCCCCCAAATCTCTTGTGACTATACCAAAAGTTCTAATCTAATTTATCATAAGTTTAAGAAATATTAAATTTAATAATTATATTATGCCCCCTAATCTTATAGTCCCACAAATATTAAAGGAGATTCTTACTAACCCAAATAAAAGCTCTTATATATGTCTTTGTCAATGGATTTCGATTCTCCCACCACACAATAACAGGATGCTTGTTTCCTTTGGCCTTGTTAATTGATGAGTCTGACAACACTACAGCGTGGGAGCTAAGAAAAACAAGAATTAAACAGAAAAAATAAAATTCCAATATTGCTATTTTCTCTTACAAGTTTATATATTCTCTGTACTGAAACATTAATATCTATTAACTAATAGAAAATACAATTGATAGATGATTAATATGAAAATCATAAAAATAATAGAATTTAAGTTAGCGGAGCATATTAAGTCATTATGAACAATATACTAACCTACATGATAGAGTAGAAGATGCCACATCATCAACTCTCAAATCTTTTAGAATTTATCTGAGTTGCATGGTTTTTTTAAATCATTTTATTTCTCTTTAATGATGATTTTTTTGAATGGATCAATGCTTATTCTTTTAATTTTCAGGAAATTGGAGAGATTTATTTCAAATACATAGTGAAAAGGAACAAAAAAATTAACTCACTTACATGTTCACCAAATTGATGGCTAAATCTGGCACATCTTATTGCTAACACTATATATTTCAAATACATAGTTATTCATTTTCTTACACTTCTGTGTGATGCCCCGTTGCTCATTAGGGACACTCTATATCTTCAAAAATTCTATTTCTAGAATTGTTGTTGTTGTTGTTACTTCAGTGTATATATATATATATATATTCCTTTTTCTCAACCTAATGTGAATTTTAAATAAAAATAAATTTGAATTTAATGACAATATGAATATGATTGAAAAGATTTTATGTCAATTATATTAACTAGCCTATACATGAGGCATCAATAAATAGATGATTTGATGCTTGTATTGAATATCTTTCATCGAATAAAATTTATCGTTCATTTTCAATCATATGAAGTTGGATGTGTGATTTTTCAGCGTGATGAAGTGTGAACCTATTTCTAGTTGAAGTAACCTCATTGTATTGGCATGAGACATGAATTTCTAACTTTAGTGAATTATTTTTATGAATTTTTAAATTTTAACGAAGTTTAAATTTAACATAAATGAGCTAATTATAACAATCAAATTAATTATTTGATGACTACATCATGAATTCTAATTCTTGTATTTATTATTTGGAATTTCATAAAAATCACATTTTTGGTATATTAAGTGAATAGTGATCAACAAATCATACATCTCATTGCATGATTTGCATACATTGCATTGTTTTAACTAAATTGAAAAAAAGAAAAACTCTAAATCATAAATCATCTTATATCAATGTGAATAGAAATCAATGCCAAATTTAAATGTTATAAACACCTGCAAAACTCTCAATGTGATGATTTTATTTTCAAAGAAAAAATGAGTGATATTTTTTAAATATGCCTATAATTTGCAAGCAATCAAAAAAACAGATTTAGTTTCTTACTTCTCAAACAACTTACTCTCGCCAAGAAACAGAAAATTCATCCTGATATTTCAAGTTAATCTCTAGTTTCTCACTATACAGTATCTTAAACGTGTTATTTTTCATCAAGTTAAACAACCCCTTGAGAAATTTAAAAGGTACACAAAGAAGAGTTAATCAAAAAGCTAACATAATTGATTAAGATTTTAGAACAGTTCCTAACACACAAACATATAACTTAGCTAATGATGTCTCTTTATCACCCTATACTTAAAACATAGAAGATAAAATCAATCTAACTATATTTTATAAGATCTAATTTTAAGTCTCTTGATAGCCTCTGATAGCATAATATTATTAAGTATATTTATAATTTAACCACACAGAATTAATTGTATAAACTATGCATTATTGATTTTCCTCATATTTTGTGTAATAGATGTACGATACTTAAAATCATTATCTCCTAGGAATTATCCAATAAAAATGAATGATATTATCAAATTTAGAGTCACTTAAATACTTGTCGTATACTCAATCCTTGTTCTATAACCTTTTATCCCAATAGCTTTTAACTTTTAATTTTGTAAGAGGTCGCACCTACTAAACTATGTAATGTCCAAAAAACATTCACTAAAATACATTGTTTTGAATATATTTTATGAGCATCTATGTATCCAATACAAAAAAAAAAAAAATTGAATGTTGATATTTTTTACAATCCTGCTATGGATTGAAATTCACTATACACATTTTCATCTCAATGCCAATCAAATCAGTTCTTAATAATAAGCAATTTCTAAATCAATAAAAATCATTAAAAAATCCTTCTATTTTAGCAAAAATCACCATCAATGTAGATATGCTTGCCATAGAAATACATCATTTTTTGATAATAACGAAATTGTGTGTTTTAATAAAGCATTCACTAGAGGCATTTGTAATTTTTTTTAAAAAAAAAGGAGATTTTTAAACTGGAGGCATCTTGATGCATAGAACAACATAGTCATTGTTATCGAGTTTTTATAATTCTAAGGTTCAGGACAGCATAACTCCATAATTAGTTGTCTCCACTAATTAGAGAACATTCTTGATAAAGGAAGCTGTTTCCACTTATGTTTAAGGGCACTAGATTATGCAATGGCATCCATATGTCTCTTGTTATGCTTCAAGTCAAGAAATCTAAATGAGAAACTGTTAGGTATATATATAATTTACAAATTGCACAATAAGAAGCGTGCCTCAGCATAATTGTGAAAAAAGTATAAATCATGAGAACCAGGCATCATTAGGCCTATCGAGATATACACCACAATGGAGCTGAGGTGCTTTTCTGCGCAATTTACAAGAGGCACAAGCCTCAAACACTAATATTTAGGTAATTTAAAATTTTAAATTATAAATTAAATTACAAAATAATTCTCATTTTTCTATTTCTTTAAACCTAAACCTAAAACAAACAATTGAGAATCACACACACCTTCTCAAATCCCAATCAAACTCTCCCCCGACATTGCTCGCATTTGCAGCCGCACGCCACTGTTGTTGTGTCATAAATGATAGAAGAGTAAAATGGTTGAGATCGAAGATTAAAAGAAAGATGGGAGAATATTGATGACAATGAGAATGGAGGGCAAAAAATAATTCACTATAATGATAATTCTAATGAAGACTCTGTTATATAGAAGAATGGAAGAGATTTTTGTATTCATAAAATTCTAATTCTATTAATTTATGGCCAATTTGGAGTAGTTGCAACTGTTTGAAGAAGCTGCGTAGAGAAAGCTGCTGTGAGGAAGTTATGTGTTTGTTTATTTAGTTATTTGTGAAGCAGTTATGCTGCAGATGTTAATAAAAAGAAGACGGCTAGTGTGAAAAAGTTGTGTATGTTTATTTAATTCATTTATGCAGCAACTGTTCATGAAAAGAAGACATTTTTGTTCCTGTATTGAGTTCAAATATTACATCTAGAAGTTAAATCTCACTTAATACTGAGTAGCACAACAATTAAAATCAAAAATATAAATACAAAGCAACAATTAATATTATCAAAATATTAATTTTAAAACCCAAAAATCAATCATGTGAGATAACTTTTTTCCAAAAATACTCTCCACACGGGTCACTATATACGTTAGAATCATCAAATTAATCTGCCTACCTAAAGAAGTAGTAGTCATCTGTCAATTTATTCCTTCAAAACTTGCTAAATTTTCTCTCATAGCTATTTTCACTTCGTGATGTAAATAAAGAACATTGCAATCCACAAATGCAGTACAAGACATTAGAAGCATTAGAAGTCCTTGAGCTCATGCTTATTGAAATTTGAAAACTAAAAACATAAAATTAGCTTGCCTTAATAGTACAATGATAAAATAAATGAAAAATAACTAATAAGAATAATAAAACAGCTTTAAAACAATGACAAATGGGTGAAAATTTTTAGGACGAAGAGCCCCAAACCAATACAGATGGAAATGCAAAATCAAGCCATGAAAAATTTCACAACATAAAGCCACATGCATATCATATCATAAAATTACCTAAACCAACCCAAGATCAATCAGAGTAGAGAGGAGATTTAGAAGATCAACTATACCTCAATATTGATAAAGGTCGAGAGATAAGAAAAGCGATGATCAAAGGCACCAAGGTGGAAATGAGGGCACGGAGAGAAGAGCTTGAGTTCAGGCAGAGAGCTTCACTCAACAAAGCACAGCGCAACGAGGGCAACGAGGGCAACGAGGGCAACGAGGGAGAGGAGAGCTAATGTAAGTAATATTCCTTCGAGCAGTTGTTAAACTGTGTGTAATATATAGTGCAAAATGTGTCGCGTTTAGCAAGACACTGCAAAAATGATTTATTTAAACAATGGAACGGCAATGGCGAGTAGTGCCACTGTCTTAAACGGCTAATCAGACTGCTTATGTTAAATTGAGAGTTGCAGAGATTCATGAATATGATATTTCCTTGATATTATGATCTTATTTTGATATTTACTTTCATAAAAATATGCTACTTATTATTTTATATTTTTTTATAAATTGAATGATTTCATTCAGAGCCTTATGTCGCAAGGCTTATACCTCGCCTCATGGATAATAAATGCTTCAATACCCGTTTGCGCAGATTCAAACATTAGGTTTGGCACTAGACATAGTGCTAACTTAAGATATATATAAGTACAAAGTTGTGTACTAGCTATATATTTTATTTTATTTTTTATAAGCAACGAGTACAACGTAAACATTGTGTACTCATTACTTACTACAAAAATCGAAGTACACAGCCATATACTCTGATAATCTCAAATTTTCCCTTAAATCATTATTGTTTGCATTCAAATGTACATAAGCACACAACTTATACACACCAATATAGTCCAATATATGTGCATGTGGCTCTATGTGAGGTGTTTGAACCTAATAATTCATCCTATTAAATGCTAGTTCAGCAAGCCTTGTGTTTTGATTATAGGCATAAGGCTTGGGAGCTTACTAAGAATTTGGCTATGAGTTAGGGAGCTTTCATTGTGATTGTTGAGTGATTTTTAAAAGGTGTGGGTTAGCTTATTTCAGTCCAATTTCAATTACCCTATCATTCACAAGTATCAGTATATCTATGTCTTTAAAATAAGCAATTCCTATAGTATCATTTCTAGTTTTATCATACATACATCCAAACATTGACATTAACATCACACTTTCCTTGATTATCATTACCTTCTTTATTGGTCAATACTAAAATTATTAATCAATATAGTTGTGCAATTTTATAAATCTATTTTTTAAAAGGTTGTTTGGTTGTCTGTAAAAGATATGCAGAGAAAAATATAATGTGGTATCTTATAATTTCGATGTATTATGCTTCCATTAGACCAGTTATTTGTCTGTAAAGTAAATACAAGAAATTCTTTGTTTTGTTTGGCTATGTCATTATGCTCATGCAAAGTAAAAAAGTAAAAGTAGTGGATTCAAAGTACTTCAATTTTTTTAATTGCATATAAAATGAATAGAGATGAATTATTTTTAATGTTTATTTAAAAACTTAAAATAAAATGCCTGTAAATTAATATTTCATATTATTATTATTATTACAATTATTTATAAATTAATATAATAACATTAAAGCTAATGCTTAAAAGACGTGAATTTTGTGTAATGACAATTGTATTTTTTATTCTTTATTTTCATTAATTGTCTATAATCATAATCCAATAAAAAAATTATTAATCATCTCTAGTAACAATGTAATTTCCTTGTGAATTTTACGATAAAAGTTCCAATAGAGTCTGAAAACTTTATATGAAAATAATCCATGAGAGCACATTTGAAGATCCTGGTTTAATTGACGAAAGAAAAAACTTATAACATAGGCAATCTAATACACATGAAAGACAGCAAACATTAGCAGTTTCAACATATATATATTTGATACCTAAAAAAGCGTGAATAAACTCCTAAATCACTTTTTCAACATAAATATGATACCTAGAAAAGCATGAATAAGCCCTAAATCACATTTGCTCGCATTTTCGACTACATCTTTTGTGTTTCCTGATGGAATTGGTTGGCGTTGAAAGTTGAAAAATTTGCCTATGACTTTCATATTATTTTTTTATCCAATTTCTACTATAAAAGCTATCATTTTTTAAAACATATGTAAAATTTTAAATTGTACAACAATAGTCCATTACCTCTCGCTATTTCAGTCGTAAATTTCTCGTTTCTTGATGAAATTGGGTGATTTTAGTGTCATTGGAAAGCAAAAAAAAATTTCTACAATTTTTTGTTATTCATTTTACCCAATTCCAACAATATATACTATAGTTGATACAAAAAAATAATTTTAAACCGCCTAAAAGCAGCCCACCGCCTTTCGCTATTTCAAACATAACTACCTCATTTCTTGACGGAATTGGGTGATTTTAGTTTTTTTGGAAAGCAAAATAAATGTCTTACGACTTGTAATATTTATTTCATCTAGTGCCTACTATATGCTACATGTTTTAGATTCATATGCAAAAGTGTATAGTCCTAAAACAATCCATTATCTCTCCCTATTTCAGCCATAACCAGCTGGTTTCTTGACGAAACTAGGAGATTTAGTATCGTTAGAAAGCTAAAATAAAAAAATTCCTATGAATTTTATGTTATCAATTTTACCTAATTCCTCCTACACGCTATAGATTTTAAAAACATATAGCTCTCATACACAACAAGAAAATTTAATAAGAAAAAAAAAATACTAAGTTTTAAAATTTCGTATTTATTAAATTTCTCAAGTTATCAAGTACACAATAGAACCAAATTGAGTGGCTTTTCAATACAGAAGAAGATATGGTTGTTGCTATCTGACGTATGATAATTGTGTTGATATACCACATTAATTAGTTCTTTGAAGTCAGGATATACCTCTAGTTTATCTGGTGCCACTTGACGGTTATATGCTTCATTTTTCTCATAAACTCTCAGACCAACCCACCAATACCAAGGTTAAATATAAAACTATACAACAATCCCGAGCTTAAATATAAAACTACATTGCAGACCGCCCTTCTTCCTAATAAAAAATTTTGAATAAACACTAATGACTTTTTCATATCATAATTTGAACAAAAGTTTAAACCAACCAAAATGAACAAAACATTTACATAGTAAACTAGGAGTCTTTGACTCGATGGAGCATTTGTAATTTGTTTGTCATGTGATATTTATTTATCTTCTTATTGCAGCATCAAATTCTCAAGCTAGTTTCATTCAAAATCTAAGAATTCCACTCTTTCATATCACAAATCGAACAAAAGTTTAAAACAGCCAAATTGAACAAAACATTCACACCGTAAACTAAGCATCTTTGACTCTAAGGAGCATTTGTAATCCATTTGTCGCGTGATATGTATGTATCTTCTTAATGTGGCATCAAATTCTCAAGCCCTTTTCATTCAAAATCTCAGAATTCAACTCTTTCTATATGCTCGTGCTCCATCATACTTTTCATATTTTTTAACATCAATTTATTGTTCCTAACTTATCGTTGAATGCAATTCATTTACATATGATTCCATTCGACAAACACAACTTGAAGTCATTTGGGTTTGAATTAACTCATATAGAATTTAGCAATTCCTATAAATCCAGCATTTTAAAGTCGTGAGAGGATTAAAAAATAAAAAACACTTGGCATGCAACAATCTAGCTACATCCTGATATGCTTGTCTAGTTTCAAGGTTTAAATTTTATTAGAGAAATAAATCCATAAGTCCATTAAATCTTGTGATATATGAATTTAATAAATCTTTCATTCATTTACATGCACTAATTTGGTCTTATACTTTTGAAAGTACCATCAAATAAAAATGTGTACAATGACAGATCTGTATTCTCCCATATCACAAATCCATGGGAAACCAATTACCATTCTTTCTCTATCAGTTACTCCAAAACAACTCTTCATTTACAGCAAGGACAAATTAAATAATGTACCAACGAAAACGAGCTGACCAATCAAGAAAGAGAACACACAGAATTTGAAAGATTTCAAAAATTGCACAACTGAAAAAAAAGATAAAAACTCCATTTGTACACTCTCAACAGAGAACATAGAACAAAAGTGGAGCTTTCAAGAATTCCAAACTTGCACCAGTTTTAACTCAAAAGAAGCATAGTGAGGGAAGAAATTGCAGTGATCTAAATGATTTTCTCTAAAAACTCACGGATCTCAATCATATACTCAAGTAGAAGCAGTTCTTTGTTGAAATCATGAAAGATAAATGCAGTCGATATCCAAGATTGCGAGGTAAACTTAAAACACAAAAAAAAACCCACAGAAGCTACATCATGTACTCGAACAAATAGAAGGAATTTAATAAATGAAGAAATCAATGCTTGCTTGCCTCTCAGAGCACAGATCAGATACTTGTTGACGGTCGTTGTTCTCATCGCCCTCTTCCTCTCACTTCTAAGAAGTGGATCTCAAAGTCAACAGGAGAGAGACACCCCGCATAAGGCAGCCATGACCGAACAAAAAGAATCCTCGAGCGTGTGAGGTAACTAACAAAAAGAGCAATCTTGTTGAGGCATCGAAGGTGAGGATTTGTTGGGTGAAGTGGTTTTACATCTGATTACGAGTGGGGCATTAATGCCGATTTTTTTTTTTTACCTATTTTCAGTATTTATAATTCTCAAGTAGTTTTATTTTACTTTGGGACTGGTGATTACCAAAAAATAAAATAAAATAAAAGTCTTGTGTTTAATTTACTTTACACCTATTTTACATCAAATCAAACAGGCCCCAAACCTCCATGACATTCCCTAGTATAGTAACCTTATAGAATTTCTCCAATCAACCAATCAGCTTTGATTTAGAAAATATGTGCGCATGCATCATATGTTTTGCATGATCCAATTTACTTAAACATAACAAATTGAATGGTATAATCTTCCAAGAGTATTTATTAATAACTAATTGAAAATAATTCATGCATATTTCATCACAAATCCAGAATGTAAACTGAACTTTATTCTCATTGAATCAATAACCATAGGAACAATAATGTGTTCTCCTCAATGAATAAACATAAAAATAAGAAAAACAAAGTGAAGAGCACTAAATAAATTTAAAAATTGGAATACAATTCATGTTACACAAATCAGCATACCTCGAGAATAATTGTGAGGAAACCGATTATGGCTGATGAATATTTACTTGTCCTGCAACATCTGAAGAAAGAATTCATAACCTGTGATGAATGAAAATTTATTTGTCCTGCAACATTTCGAGGAAGAAGGCCATATCGTTGCAAATCGTTTTTTCTAAGAACAAAAATCGAGCGTAGCGAAAGCCAAAGCGAAGCTTGAGGTCATGACTACGCCCATCCAAAATTGCAGCTTTCTTAACCGGCAAGGACATAATTTTCCAAATAATAAACAGCAAGGTCCCTGAACTCATCACCCACATTCTTAAACAAAACACTGTACGTGCAGGAATCAGGAAGAACACCTTTCTCAAGCATCTCCCCAAACAACCTCTGCACTTCATCCCAATAACCAAAATCACAACTCTGATTTATCAACAAAGTGTAAGTATACTTATTGGGGGAAAGCCCCCTTACTTGCATTTCATAAAAACATCTATAAGCAAGCTTAACATTGCCAGTTCTACACAAGCCATTTATAAGAGCATTGTAAGTTATTACATTTGGCTGCACATTATCCTGTAACATCTGAAGAAAGAATCCATAAGCTGTCCCAATATTTCCTTTCCTTGCATAAGCATGAATAAGTATTGTATAAGTTACTAAAGAAGGTGAAACATTATTGCACAACATTCTATCAAAAACTCTTTTTGCTTCATCTAGATGGCCTTTACGGCAAAGGGCGTGAATTATGCATGTATATGTCACACAATCAGGAACTACTCCCTCATTAATCATCTTCCTCCACAACCGATAAGCTTCATCCCAATCTCCAGTCCGAAAAATCCCGTCAATCAAAATGTTATACGTGATTATATCAGGCAAAACACCGCGAGCTACCATCTCCTCCCTCAATTGGAAAGCTTTGTACATAGCCCCGTGCTTCGATTCGCAAGCTAATCTCGTATCATAAGCAAAGCAATCTGGCTGAAGTCCCCTATGAAGCATCTCATCAAAATATCCTTTAGCCATGGCATGATATCCCATCTTGCAAGAGCCGTTCACAAGGATTGTATAAGTATATATATCAGGATGGCAACCACATTCTATCATATAGTCTTTAAACTTCAAAGCCTTCTCAAGAGCGCCCACCCTGCAATGACCGTCTATAAGTATATTGAATGTTCGAACCGTTGGAACAATTTGGGCTCTTCTTAGATCCTCAAACAAAGAAAGAGCCTCCATTATGTTTCCCAAACGGCAATAACCATAGATCAAAGAGTTGTATGAGACTATATCCATTGTTAGACCCTTTGATTCCATCTGTGTAAACTTCTTTCGAGCTTCTTCTACCTTTCCCATCTTACAAAGCCAGTAAATTATGGTGTTATAGGTTGTCACAGATGGAAGGATGCCTTTCCCCACCATATTAGTCTCAAAAAGCAAAGCTTGATCAGCAAATCCTTTGCTAAACAATGCAGTAATCAGTGGATTATAGGAGAAAGAAGAAGCCTTACCTGAACTCTGCATTTTCGCAAGCAACTTCTCCGCTTTCTCCAATTCGCCTTTCTTTGACAATCCATTGATCACAACGTTGTAAGTAACATCATTAGGCAAGCAGCGATTGAAATTTTTGAACTCCATATCAAGAAGAAGTATATAAGCCTCTTCGGCCTGTCCCTCCTTGCAGTAACAATCAAGCATCGTGTTGAAGGTAACAATGGTGGGCTGCACCCCTGCCCTAACCATGTCCTGATAGACTACCCTGACTTCAGACCACCGGTTGCCATCCCGCAAAACCCTAAGAACCCGATTGCAGTTCTTAACCTCAGGTAAGAAACCATTTTCCATCATCTTCCGAAAGGTTGATAAGGCGCGTTCGACCATCGAACACTTAGTGTACATCCATAAAAGCAGATTGAGAAGCTTAATAGTAACGTCCGAATTCACATACTTGCCGATCAACAGGTCAACGATTCCATGTAAACCGAAGCTCAGAGCCCTCTCAGCAACCGAGTAAGCCGCCTTCATGAGCCCGGCGTCGGCAAGGATCTCGAGCACGGCGCAGAAAGGGAGCTCCGATCGGTGGAAGCCGGGCTGGCGCTCGGCCCAGCGGAAGAACCGCAGAGCGACCCGAGGCTGGTTGCCGATGGAACGAATGATGCAGAGGAAAAGATGTCGGTCGGAGATTAGGGGCTTGAGGAGGGCCGGGGTGCGGAAGCCGGAGGTGAAGGCGTGGGGGTTGTATTTGAGAATTCCCAGAATGAGGGAATCGAATTGCGGCTTCTCGGTGAGGAGCTTAGAGAAGGGCTTGTGAGGGAGAAGGAGAAGAGGGGAAGAGAGAGAAGAGCGCGCCTTTGTGAAGGACAAGGAGACCAAGTTTGATGCAAGAGCTTTGGAAGAGCGTGCGGGGAGGAGCATGGGAAGGGGTTGGAGCTGAAGAAGGGAGAGTGTTAGCTCTTCCTTCGCCTTCTCGCCATGAGAAGGGAAAGCCAAGGGTTTAAGCTCGAGTGGAAGAGAAGCCGCCACAGAGGTTGGGTGGCCGGAGAGCCGTGGGTTTGCTTTCTGAAACTAGGTTAGATCATCGATGATTGAATTAATGGACTAATCCGGCCCACTATTAAGTGGGCCACCTCCTATCAGCCCATTTCTGCAATTATTTGAACCTATTTTCCTTATAGTTGTTTGTTTTTTTTTTAAGGGTTTTAAGAGGGATAGTTTATATTATTTTCATATATCGACAGGAAACTCATTTGTTAATATTATAACATTATATTAATATAAAATTAAAATTAATTTATAAAACTTAATGTCTTACTGCAACTTTAATTATTTTTTTATAAATTTTAAATGACAGCAATGCAAAGTAGCTATTTATTATCTATTATGAATGTTTAATTATTCAAATTTTTAAATGAGAATAAGTAATTTTAGTACGAATTAAAGTACACTTCCCCTCCTCAGGTCAAAGTTTCACTTGGCCTACTGTTGAGCCTCATTTATGGTCTGTTGTTGTCTTTTTTTCTTATGCACGGATGATGCATTTGGTGTTCTTTTCTGGTATGATGCTTTGTCTTTTCTTCTGTGTTATTGTTGTGCTTGGAGTCCCTTTATGATGCCTTTTAGAGGGAATTTTTTTATGTTTTGAGATGCCAACATTTGGGGAACTCTAACCCCTCAGAAAATAGAGGAGGCACCAGAATCATAAGGAGTTGGTATCGATACCACCAAAAATGCGTTGATAATTTTCTAAAAAAAGTTTAATTTTATAAATGGTCTGGTGGTTAGGATGCCAAATTTATTAAATCGAGAATGTTCTTCATCAAGAAGGTACTTCATTGTTATAAGACAACCTTACATGCAGAACTTCATTTGTCATCAGCTCCTGAGTTAGTGATCATTTAATCAACCAATGGAGGGTAGCTTTCCTAGATTTTTTATCAAGTTATGATAATCAATATGGGGATTATTATCCTCTTTAGAGTGTGTAATGCAACATTATCTATGGAGATAATGATAAGACGATCAAGTTTATTTCTCATATTAAAAAATGTATCACTTATAGGAGCGAATGACTAGAATTTCAAACAAAGGATGCACCAAAAATTTGGTTCAAACGACTCTTCTTTATGAAAATTTGTTAGGGTCGTTACAAGAAAAAAAGAAAAATTTAAGGAGTTGCCCCTTCGTCCTTTGGTTATAGAAGAGTTCATACTAAAGATTCTCATACTTTAAAGTATTGAAGAACTTAAATGTGAGGTATTCTATCCCAACAAATATGTGACGGGAGAATCTAAACACAAGATTGACCTCTCTGTTCATACATGGTACTCCTATTTGTGATGTAGAATGAGTTAGAACAAGCAAATGAGGAATATGGGCAAGTGTCATAAGTATCATATTTTCCTCTTATAAATCCTTTGAAGATTCATATTTCCAAAGAAGTGTTGCATCACACGTGCAAAGGGCTTTTATGAGTTGCCGAGTATGTAATTATATCTAACTCTCTTTAACTTTATACTAGATTTTTCCATGTTTGTCATATATTCATCCTCTCTATGTAATGAAAAATATGCATTTAGATCTCGAACAGAGCCTTTCCTTAAATGAATGGAACATAAAGTTTGTGAAGAACCAATATCTTCTTCGTAAGTGTAAAGAGTTGTATAATGCCAGTGCGAAGTAAATATTGGCATTGGGAGATCAATTATCAAAATGTAAGACTGAATTATTTTTTAAGGTAATTTTTCTTTCTCTACAAAGTTTAGAACTGATGATTAAACACGAAGAATTGATAGAGACATGAGCTACATGGAGAATTTGTAAGCTTTTCAAGCAAATATATTGGCTCTTGAAGAATAGAACAAAAAGTTGAGGGCCTTTAGTGCAGTAAAAGAGTTTCTTCGAAAATTCTAGAAAGGAGTTCATTTGATATACCATTGGACTATAACTAACACCGAGAGCACATTTTCCAACCACACATTTAAAAACCCCCCTTATTGCTCAAAAAGGATGAAGCTAAAAGTGACTTGCATTAGCATAATTATGACGAGGAGGAGAATATTACAATAAATTAGTACTTTGTGTCTGTATGTTTATGTTGATAGTTTTTTCTTCAAATTTTGTGATGATCTATTAGTGTTTGCAATTTCTCTTTTGCACTTTATAATGATGAATTGGTGTTTAGAGATTTTTTTTTGTTTGATGTAGTTTCTACATATTACAACAGTTTGTTTGTTTGTACATCTCTTGGTCTATTTGATGTAACTTTTACATTTTCTGATAGTGCATATCGTTGCACTTTTTGAATGCTTCTTTATTTATTTTGTTGTTGTTCAATCTTGGATTGTAAAGTGAGTTGAGGGTTATTAAAAATGTTTCGAGGTACTCAAACAATGTTAACACATCTTGGGTAACATTACCGAAGATGAAGAAAAAACCCTAGTTAGGGGTGCACAACCTATCCTAAGTTATTAGTCGAATCTCCTGCTCGATTACTGTAACCTATAATGGAAGATTCTGATGGAAAATTTGTTAAGAGTGTTTGACTCATCCTAGGTTATTTAGTCGGATGTGCTCGACAGTGCTAACATGTTTTGAACAAAGTAAAATGAAATCCACCAAGGATCATCCTAGGGTATTTAGTCTGAGGTGCTCAATAATGTTAACCCACTATATATAAAATTGAATAAAATCCATTAAGGATGTAAGACATGTCCTAGGATAGTAAAAAATGCTTAACAGTGATAACATATTATAGATAAAGTTGAATTAAATTCATTAATTTTTTTTACCCATCCTATATTATTTAATAAAGAAGCTCGATGGCATTAACATGTTATGTACAAAATTGAATGAAATCCACTTTCTAAGTTATTTAGTTGAAGATGTTCAATGAAGTTAACCTGTTTTGGACAAAATTGAATGAAATCCACTTTCTAAGTTATTTAGTTGAAGATGTTCAATGAAGTTAACCTGTTTTGGACAAAGTCGAATGAATTTCTCTAAGGATGTAATACCAATCTTACGTTTTTAGTTGAAGGTGTTCACTGGCGTTAACCTATTATTGATAAAGTCAAATGAAATTTACTAAAAAATTTTGACCTATCATAGGCTATTAGTCAAGGCTTTTGCTTGATGATTGTATCATGTTATAGAAGAGATTAAATCAAGTCTCCCCTGGACTGATTGAGCTCCTAATGAGGTGATAGAGATCCTTTGTGTTTCTAGAGTATGGCGTGTAGGTTAAGGTGGACCGTACTTTTGCTTGAAAGTATAGTTATAGTTATACTCAAGAATGATATTTGACAACTTTTCCTTGTTGCTTTTATATTTGTTGTCCCCTAATAGAGGCGTTGTTCACACGAGTCTGTAAAGTAACCCATGTACCAAATATAAATGAGGTTAGCTTCTTGTTCTAGCTGAGTAGGAACTCCAGTATGATGAGGGACACTAAAACTTACTTTCTAGTCAGACATCTATGATCAATGGTTGATCTTTTTATAATGTCAAGATGTTAACATAAGTTTCCTCTTTAAGTTTTGATGAAAATTTTATGTAGACTAGAAGTGATTCTCGTAACTTGATGTCTGAATGAGATGCGGGAAGAGTGCCCAAAGGTAATTGTGTAAAATATGTCAACATAAACCACTTTTTGAGATTGCAGTGAATGTTGTCCCCCCTCACCACCCACCCGTTAAGCTTGGAATTGATTCTCGTAAACTTGATGGTTGAACGAGATACGAGAATATTATCCCATTGCAACATGCCCACGATGTAAACGTGATCGACCTTTTGAGATTATAGTGAAGATTGCCCCACCTTATCAGAGAATATTTTGGAAATTATTGTTTAGTGACTTTCCCTTACTTCGACGAATCTCATAAGGTTAAGAGGAGACTTTGATAAGGATTTGTTTTGTAATATATTGCTCCACAAGCAATTTTGCAAGTTCGGCAAATATATGAATGATTCATATAGGAGTGAGTAAAAATAAGTATGTGAGTGGCCTTTAAGAGTTGCAGGAAAAACTCAACAAAGGAGAGCATCAGAAGCTTGTTGTATGCAACATGAAGGTTTTGACGTTTTATCATAAGAATTAATGGTTGAAAGCTTAAAATCTTGTTGGAATATGGTGTTAAAGGATTGTCTCAGCCAACGGAGAAGACACTTGAGAGTCATGCCAAGCTAAAAAAATTACTTCTATCACTTAAAATGAACTTTTCTTGCACTAAATTTGTAACTCGCCATGGATTAGATGAGGTTGGGCCAAATTCTCCTACATGGTGGAAGTGTTTTGGTTATGCTTGTTGGGTCAAGTTAGACAAGTCAAGCTAGCTGAGAAAAAGCCGACAAAGCTAGAAAGCAGACACGGGTAAGCAATCCAAGCATAAGTCATTTGACTGAAAAAGAGAGAAAATTGTGTCAGGGTCGTTAACAGCAAGAAAACTGACTCAATACAAGAGCTTATCCCGTAATAGAATGGATCCAACAGAAGAACCAGTTCCACAATGCATTATCGACCATCCAGTGGAGACTCGAAGGCTCCTTACCATAGACTGGAGATAGTCAAACAGGCTAGATCAGCCAACCGAACTCTATTGATCGAGCTTACTTGATCGAGTCAGGTCAACTAAATTTATTCGACCAAGTTAACTTAGTCAAGTCAAGCCAACTAAGCTTGGCTAGTTGAGCCAAAAGGCTACCGAATGATAAGACATCGCTTGTAAAATACTAGAAATATCACAGTACAGGCCTTCTCAAAATGGATTAAAAAATATAATATCATTATTATACTACATCCTATATAAATAGGGGAAAATTTTATTATAGAGGGGCCCCCCTTTCCAGGGCTCCCTTTCTAGCTCCCCTCTGAACAATGTTTTGACTGTTCATCTCTCTCTCTCTCTCTTCTCATTTACGCTATATTTTTTGGGTGTGATTCAGAGACAATCTTAAATTCAACAGTGTTATAATCATGTGCATGAAAAAGTGTATTTCGCTTTTAAAATGTAAAGAAGAGTGATGCTTCTAATGTAACATGAAATATTTGAGTGTCATATATATGTAAATAAGAAAATATAGGTATTAGATATGTAATTATATGAGAATAAAATGTCAAGCATGTAAATGCCACTATATTATATTTATTTTGAAATAATTTCTTTCTATAAAAAAATATTTTTGTTGAGGGTACTAACCAAAATTCTCTCCCCTCTACCAAACCCACTCACCTCAAGTCTAATGATTCACCTCCCCCATACCTAAACCACCGAATCCACTCAGAATTGCAAAAAGCAAAATGATTCTCCTCCCAAAGGCCTCAACCACCAAAATTTTATTGAAGGAAATACATATTATGTGATATTAAAATAGTAAGATATTTGATATGATATCATTGGTTTAACAATCTAGAACTCTGATTTCAACAATCTTATAATCAAACAGGTCAGTTTGACGATATGAACACAATAATATCAAAATTGGTCAAATCAATGATACAAATCCAATGAGCCCAAGATCACTCAAGTTCGATATTATTAAGACACTAAAATGTCCACAAAATATCGTATGATCAGTGAAATCTCTCCGAATCTTCCGATAGAGTGGTCCAAATCCTAGATTCTATAAATAGAGCTCCTTCATGAAGGACATTTTTGGCATATTTTTTGCATTTCAAAAAAAAAAGTTATCCCAAACAAACACGAAAAATTGATATTTACACTAATAAAAAATGAACTCATATTTTTGGCATTTCAAAAAAAAATCCTATCTTTAGAACTTGAAAGACATTTTTTTCTCTCGAAATAAATCTAACCACAAATTTTGACCTTAAAACCAGACAACAATATCACAATTCAACTTCTTTATGCCCAAACCTCCTTTCTAACCCCTCAATCTCCTTCCGACTCAACCCAAACGCTTTCTCCAACAACACCTCCTTAATCCCCGACCCAAAAATCGTCGCCGGAACCCTAACCACCCCCGGATTCTCACCATTAAAACTCCCGAATATCACCGCCGGCAAATCCCCAACATTCATCTGAAAATGAACCATCGCCTTGGGAAACACCATCACCTCACCTTTCGCAATCACCTTCGCAAATAGCCTTCCGCCGGAATCCACAAATCCAGAATAGATCTTCCCCTCGACCACCAACGCTGTCTCGGTGGCTCGAGGATGGTAATGAGGCGGATTCACGCCGCCGGGCTCGAGATCTGCGCGAGCGAACGACATCCCGAGGGTGTGGAGTGCGGGGAAGAGAGAAGGGGTGACGGAGAGGCCTGCGAATCCGGTTCCCGGCGATGTTTTGGATGGAGATCTAGCGCCGGAGAAGACGAAGTCGTCGGAGGTGGTGTTGGAGGGGTTTTTACAGGGGTAGGTGGAGAGGTGGCTGAGGAGAATTGGGGATGTGCCGGGATCGGGGATGCAGAAGTCTTGGATTGGATCGGGGTCGGAGGAAGTGGAATGGAGGAGGAGGAGGAGGAACAGCAGCAGCAGCCGCGGACGGAAGAAGATTAGGTTTCCGACCATGTTTTGATGACTGATGTGGGATTTGGAAGTGGTGTGGGCAGCAGGAATATAAATAGTCCTGGAAATAAAAGTAAATTACTTATTATTTCTTGTTACAGACAAAAAATCTCATGTCGCCAAGATGTATTGCCAAAAACAGTACTTAAGTTTTGGCTGCTCATCGCCCCCAAAGAGTTCTTTTGTGATGTGACAAATGGTATCAGAGCAAATTACTGTCTATCAGGTGTGTGGACTCGCATGGTCAGTGGAATTTTTGGAGGAGTTGATCCGTGACGAAAGCATCAGATAATTAGATGAAGGAAAATGTCACGGACAAAAAGTCACACATCGGCTAGATGTATGACCGAAAAATCAGTATTTAAGTCATGGACTGCCCACCACCCCAAAAAACTCTTTTGGGATGTGAAAGACTGTTGTTGCTAAAGAATTTTATTAAAAATTGCGGAAAAATATAGATTTTAATCATAAATTTTTGAAAATGTTGTCAAAATATAATTTATTCAAACAAACAAACTGCGAGGAACGGATTTTAAATATTTTTGGTAAATAGGATTCAAATCTCATATATTCAAATTTATTAAATTTTGTATCAAACGCATGAAGGATAAGATGAAAACCAAGAAAATTGAAATTAATGAAATATTAGATTTAATTTTTTTATTTTTATTTTTGACTAGATTAAGTTAAACTCATAGTTAAATCCTATAAATAATGTGCTACCAAACATATCCTTCCTGCTTTAAGAATACTTATTAAATTTTTATCTAATTGAAGCTATAAGAATAGGGTCATGTAAGTTAGTGAAGTGAACTCGTGAGCCGGCTCGTGAATTGAGTCTGATGAGCTAACAAGCCAAGCTCTAGCTAGCACTGACTTGACTCGGTAGCTCGTGAGCCGACTCATTTAGAGTAATATTAATATAAAAGTATTTAAAATATATTAAATTTAGAGAGATTTTCTTTATAGTTATACACCTCCAACAAATCTTTATGATACAACATGAATCTTAAGATATAACACGGATCTCGAGCCAAGTTTTTGAGCAATAAACATTCAAATTTTAATTAAGGTCATCAAGAGCTCCGATTTCAGCAAACTTACAGTCAAACTGACAGACTCGACAATTCAGACCCAGCGGTACCAATATTGATCCAATCTAAACTAAATTGAGCCTCCTATCAAACCATTTCACCGCTTTGGGAAACTTGTTTAGCTCGTGTTCGATTCGTTCGCTAATCAAACAAGCCCAATACAAACTTTTTTTTTTTTTTGCTCAATATATAAACTAGTTGAACACGAAAATTAAACAATTAAATTATATATTTTTTTGTTTGTCCGTGTTTCACTCGTTTTGACTAAAAAAAATTAAATTAGATATATACATAATGAGCATTATTTTTAAATAATTTACTTGATTACAAGGCTACCAAGAATTATAATCAATTAAAATTACAAATTAAAAATAGAATAAAAATATATTAAGTACCATTTAAATGAATATCCTAAACGAAATAAAAGATTGAAATCTTGTCCTACTTTTAACATTCTACGACTGTGTGATTAGAGTTGTCCAAATAGCTCATTGTTCGTGAACAGCTCGTGTTCGGCTCGATAAGCAAACGAGTCAAATACGAACAATTTTTTTGATCTCGATAAATAAACAAATCGAATACAAATAATAATATTTTTAACAAATCGAGTTTAGGCTCCCTCAAGCTCAATTTGTTTACTCCCCTAACGACTGCATGCGTGACTAGGGTTGGTAAAACGGCTCTTTGTTTGTGAACAACTCGTGTTCGGTTCGCTAAACAAACTAATTGAACATGAACAATTTTTTTTTATTAGAAATATAAACAGATCAAACACGAATAGTAGTATTTGTTAATGTGCCTCACTCGTGTTCGACTGGTTTACACCCAAAGGGAGGAGAGTTTGAGACTTGAGGAAGAGCTTGAAGCTTTGAGAAGGATCTGAACCGCCAACCACCTTCGAGCACCACCGACCATCCTTGACCATCGCCGACCGCCGTCGAGCACCAGAAAAATTTGCATAATTATGAGTGATTTGGTGGGGATAAAGGTTTCTTTCTTTGAGCTGGGTGGAGATTGCGGTAGAGGAGTTGGAGCTGAATCGAAAAAAATAAAAATTGCATATTTGAATGAAAGAGTTGTACTTACATTCGGGGGCAAAGTGTTGCTGGAAGAATGGAAGTTTGGATCTTAGAAGACCCAAATTGCCGATGGCATGAGATTGCACCAACCATTGATTCTGCAACTGAGTGAATATATTTTTCTGTCTAAATGTATCTCATTATCGTTCGCAGTTTATCAGTTTTGTATCTTATGTGCTCTGTCTACTCCAGGATTTGTTTCTCATTTCTATTGAGAGATAAATGCATTGAATGTATTTATATATATATAGAGTCTAAAATAACAAGTATGTAAATGCTGAATTAAATCCAATACTTCCATGAAAACTATATTTTGATAGAGGAATTTCCAACAACAATTCTAAAAACTGAAGTTTATCAACAGGAAGCTCAGAAATGTAAACAAAAGTATTATTATGAGGCACAACAAATTCATCTAATATTCCAAATTTAGGAGCTAAACATTCAGAAGACTGATAAGTAAATGAACATGTGAAGGTTAGATGAATGTGCTTCTAAGCTGAAGGTGGAGAGGAGGAAGGGTTACGGTAAGCGACGCTAAAGCTGTCGCGATGGGGGTGAAGGAAGCAGGAGAAAAGAAAAAGAAGTGACGGATGGGGGAGCCGAGACCTTTGTGCCATTCTTGGAGTGAAACAGACAGGGGCCTGGGGAAATGGTGCGAGGTAGTTGAGGGCATCGGGAAGGAGGAAGACTTAGCCGAGCGAGGGTTTCTGGAGAAGGGGCTTGAGGAATCAAAGGCTTACCGAAACATGAAGCTCGGAGGAGAGGTAAGCGAGGGCTTCGGGCGCAGAGGAGGAAGGGTTTTCGGGCAGAGGGCGATGGGAAGTCTCCTCAAGGTCGTGTGATGGAGAAGTTTCGTTTGGTGCCTCATGAGGGAGAGGGGTGTGTGCGTGGGTACTTTTTTTTATATGTATTTATTTTATTTTATTTTATATTTTTTATTATTATTATTTCATTTAAAAGCATTAATTTGCTTGCAATTCACTCTCACTTGGAATCATATTGATGCATGTGTCATCCTCATGTAAAATCAACGTTCCAGATGAGCTTACAGGGTTTGTTTCGTCATCTCAGGTCGTCTGGACATATCCATTGACGATCGAGTCAATTTGAGTCAGTTTTGCGAGCGACACAACGAATATTATTTGCTGATCCAATGAGAATCATGTGACAAGCAAAATGTCGACCGACCTTCACCTAAGCGAGAGCCGAAGTCTAGCTGAATAATCCTGACAACGTGTCTCTCAACACATGCCTGAGGGTCAAATTCACGTCATGAGGGCTTTCGTTTCATTTAGACTTGACTTTGATTTTGATTAATGAATTTGGGCTTGGATTTGGTTTGCATGAATTTTAAAAAACTTATTTAATTTTGATTTTGAAGTATTTGTGAATTGTAGTGTGAATGTGATGTGAATTGTGATGTACATGTGTGTGGTGTAAATTTATGTGGTGTTCTTAAGAAAATTTGAAATCCCTAAGTTCAAATGTCTCATTAGGGTTTCTCCAATTCTTATGGGAACTCATCTCGAGTTTCAATGTGTTGGTCTCAATCGACTATACAAAAGTTGGAGATTCAATATTATGCACATTGTTAGGTATGACTCATATGCCATAAATGGGACATATGCTGGAGCGGAGCGGAGCCCACGAGCGGAGTGGAGCAGAAGGATTTGTCCAATCGGGAGAGTTTCATTATGTGGGTTGGGGGTGCTGGAGAAACACCCTGCGGTTTGGTACAAGAGTAATTTAAGTAATTACATATTGTACTACAATGTTATATATATGTCCTGTTGCAACCATAGAAGCGTCTCTGGGTCTCTGAGAATTATAAATCTTGTATTTTATACTCTTTTCTAAATATTGAAAAGGAAGTCACCGCTCCGCTCCCGAGAATGTAGGCATCTTTGCCGAACCTCATAAATCTCTGTGTGGTCTTCTGGATTTATGTAGATTCATGTTTTTCTTTGCCCTAATTTCTCAACAAGTGGTATCAGAGTCATGTTTTAGGGTAGAATAGTAGAAATTTTGTTGGCGTAGGGAAGAAGAAGCGCGTGGAAAGAAGTTCGCGAATCGCGGCCGCGGGAGTTGGCGAATTGTCGTGGTCGCGGCGTGAGGGAGGAACCCAGGCTTCGCAAAGGAGCGCGTGGGAAGAGTTTCGCGCAGGAGTTCCGCGCCAACGCAGACATTCACCCGGGAGGCATTCACAGAATTCGGCTGATAGCTAAAACAGTTCAATAACGAGGGTTGCTGCAGTTTCAGTCGTCGTAGGAGTAGAAGCTGTTCGGCATGGGAGGTAGGTTCTTGGACGGACTGAGGGAGCGAAGGAGGAGCAGAATTGGAAAGGTGGACGCTGAAAAAGAAATTCACGCGAAGAAGGAAAGTCCGCGAAAAAGGAAATTTATTGCAGAGATATTCCAGGACTCAAGAAAGACAAAGAAATAGAATATGTTGTTGCAATCAGGAAAGTAAAGATTTCTTTCTTGAAGGAAAGGGGAGGCAAGGCTTTTCTGGAAGGAAAGCAGAAACAGAGCTTTTCTGAGCAGGAAAGCGAAGCTTTTTTAAAATGAAAAATGAGCTTTTCTGAAAAGCGGAGACAGAATTTTTCTCAGAAGTGTAAGGAAAAATGATTTTTAGGAAAGTAAAATTAAGGAAAATTTAATTAAGGGAAATTCATTTTTCTGATAAACTTAATTAAGAGAAATACTTAATTAAGATAATATTTCAATCTTTTTTTGGAAATATTCTATTATTTTTTTTGGAAACTTAATTAAGGGATTATTTAAAAAAAATTTGTGGCTCAACTCATATTGGTGTATAAGAAACTCCATGATATATTTTCTCCTAAGGGGCTTGATATTCGCAAAGTTGGAGATTTGTTAGACATATGTATTTCTCCTAAGGGGCTGGATATTTGTCAAGGTGGAGAGTTCTTATGCATATATATTTATCTTAAGGGGATGTATATTCACCAATGTGGAGATTTGTTAGGTATGACTTATATATCATAAATGAGACAGATGATGGAGCGGAGCGGAGCCCACGAGCGGAGTGAAGCGGAATGAACCGTCAAATCGGGTGAGTTTCATTATTGGGTTGGGGGTGTTGGGGCAACACCCTGCGGTTTGGTACAATGTGTTATATATATGTCATGTTTGTAACCGTATGAGAATCTCTGAGTCTCTAAGAATTATGAATCTTATATTATATAATTTTTTCTGAATATTGAAAATGAAGTCACCGCTCTGCTTCTAAGGATGTAGGCATCTTTGTCGAACCTCGTAAATCTCTGATTGTTCTTCTGGATTTGTGTCGATTCCTATTTTTATTTGCCCTAATTTCTCAACAACACATGAGAATACAAGTAGTCAATAAGCGTTTTGAATTTTCTAAGTGGTGTGAGTTCCAATACTAGTCCTCTATGAGAGTCAGTAGGGAAGTTCGATGACTATATCCTAAACTCTAGAGAGAGAGACAAACCTCATAAAAAATGAAGTCAACAAAAGCGAAAGAAAATGATTTAGATTAGAAAATCCAACATTATTAAAGGCAAGAGGTTAGTGAGATCATATTCTCGTGTTAATCGTATCATGGAGGTTAGAGATTATTGAGATTGAAATAAGGAGAGGAGGAGGAAGATGACATTCATCCATTCTAAGCAAAAGCTAGACATGACTTATATTAAACTGGGTGTCATTTAGAGGAGAAAAAGTGAAACCCTATAATCCAATAGGATTTTTCTNNTTTAAAAAGACGGAAATAACCTTGACCGTAGATCACCGTGATATACGGTCAAGATCGAACACCGCATGCAGAGATGCATGCGATGTCCGCACGCAATAATCCCTCTTTATCGGAATACATTTTTACCATGGGATAATTTTTCTATTTTCACATATCTAGGAATATAATGCTATATAACCCATATAACCTCACGCAGCGCTGCGTACGGATTGGGGACGTAAATTTTTTCCGGCCTTAGATTCAACAGCCGTCGCCGGCAGTCGCGGCTAGCTTTTTTTGTTCTCCGGTGTTTCGGAGGTGGGAGAAGGCATACTACACAATCAAGAAATGGAATCCATGGCGAGGAGTAGCGGGCGCGGTCTTTGGGAATCTCTATACCGTGTTCTCATGCGCCGGAACTCCGTCTACGTCACTTTCGTAGTCGCCGGAGCTTTCGCCGGAGAACGGGTATCTTTTTCATTTTCCATATTCATTTCCGTTCGTCTCACCTGCGGAAATAGTTATTCGGGATCTTCTATGAATTTAGGGTATTCTGTTTATTGTCATCCTACATCGGTTAGGGTTTTCTCATAGCGAGTTCATTCGGGAAAAGATTGGGCATAGGCTGTCTTTCAAGGGCCATCTGATTTTTCCATTCTTTTCCCCACATTTGATCTCCGCTTATGCTTGAGGCTCATTCGAGGTTATTGGAAATTTTTGCTGAACCTTGCGGTGGAGTTTTAATGGAGTGCTTACTACAATAGGAAATGACTATGTCAAACCCTGTGTATTTCTTCCCCCCTTTTTTTTGTCTAGAATCCTGCAACAGATTTTTCTTGTATTTGATGTCATGGATGTCAATCCAAGGAGTTGGGAATCAGCTGATGTCGGTTTATCACTTTATCTCATATTTGATGTCAAAGGTTTTAATGCAAGGAGTTGGGAAATAGCTCATATTTCACCCTTTTTTCTCGTTGGAGCTTGAATTTGAACTTTTAGGAGAAGCACGCCTGTCCTGGATCTACACCCTGATTTGTTGATTCTGATATTCTTATGATTCGATTAGTCTTTACACCCACAAAATGCCAGAATACGTGTGATTGATATCGAAGATTTTACTCTGATAGCTAATGGAAATCCTATGTATGAGTAATCTTCTACGGATCTTTGGTTTCACAGCCTTTTACAGGATCATTTACCTGTTTCCACCTAAAAAAAATAGAAGATATCCATAGGTTAAGGTCACATTTATAAATCCATGTCATTCTAAGATATTTATCTTGCTTAAAGCTCTGTTTTCTAATCAATGTTTTCTTTTTTTAAAATGCGAAAGCATTTCAAAAGCATTTCAATATAGGCAACTAACTTGTTTATAATTGTATTTTACGTCAGATTGTAGACTATGGAGTCCACAAGCTTTGGGAATACAATAATGTTGGGGTAAGATTTTGATTAATTTATTATTCATACTTTTTGTTTATTAGTTGCACATGTTTTGTAGATACTTTGTCAAAAGGATATTTTTGTTTATCACAATAGATGAATCAAACTTATGGTTCATAAAATGAATTTACGAGAAAGTGAAACACACTTAGAAAATATTATGTCAATTTAAAAGAAACAATTTGATTTGATGTTAGAAAAATCTACTTTTGGTAGCTATTTTTGTAGGATAATTAATGGGAAAATATAGATCATAGAAGTGTTTTTTTATGATTTTATTGCCATTGTAAAGAAATATCATTGAGTACAATGACAATTGATTCTGTTCTCATAAAAGCAAAAATGGGGGTGTCAAATGTATGTTGACATTATTAAATACACATATGATGGATCACTGGTTAAATAATGAATTCATATCTTTTTGTATCAGTTATATAGATGTTTATAAATAATATTTAAAGTGTGGGATATTGTTGTTTTTTTTTCTATTGAAGATATTGCTCGAATTAATGAGACATCCATGGAAATAAGTAAAAATTTTGAACACGGAAAAAAATCTAGAACAATTATTGAGCATATGATATACAATTTTTAGTTGTTTCAATATTAATAGCTATAAAGAAATATTATTAGAAGATAATCATATTTAAGTGTGATAATTTTATATATATTGGATGTATCCATCAAAACAATGTACATATCAATAAGAATATAACTTTTAAATTTAAGATTGAATGCTTAAAATGGAGATGTGCATCAAGAATGATATGTTATATAAGAATATCATAGATATTTAAAAGCAAATGTAATAAAATCATAATTAGGCTGGTGTTGTGTAGGTTGGGTGATAGCCAACAACAAATTCATTGATAATTAAGTTGAACACCAAAGAAATGAGAATATTGTAATGGATGTGTGATACAACTTGAAGGCTAAATTAAGAAATGATTATATGTTAAAAGAGCAGCTAGCTGATATCCATTGAAGATTGGTAATTCAAAATTAGCTTGTATGGTTTGAACAAATACATTGAATGATAAAGAATTCACCCATCAGAGTGGACTAATTAGTATGAGATGATTAGGAAGGAGAAGCGGTGAACCTAAGATAACATAGACAGAATTTGTCTAAAATGATATGCAATTAATATGTTTGACGCTTTGGACAACACATTACTAAGAACGAGTGGAAAGTAAGGAGTCATAATGCTGAACGTAATAATTCATGATAATATTTTGTGGATAATTGAATTATTATTATTATTATTATTATTACTATTATTATTCGTAATTTTATGTTTTTGAGGCAAGATGGCTTATATATGATATCTCACAATCTATTCATCATAAATAAGAATGTTTTGTTTTGATGAAGCTATTGTTTGCCTAGAACGAAGCAAGTTGTGTCAGATCTTGATATATCAAGGCACTTGGATTTGAGGCTACATGACATTTTGTGAGATACCATATGTGAAATTTTTAAATTAAATTTCTAAAATGAGGTCTATACACCCCGTCTTATGCATAAATTTTAAATGTTTGTAGCAACTTTAAAAAAATGACAAATTAGTTATAATAGATTATTGTATATTAGCCATTTTATAGGAAATTTATATTGTAGTATTGTAGTTTGTGTTTGATATATTATTGTGTGTGTGTGTTTTTTGGTGTTTGTAGCATTAATGTAGTGATTTTATATTCAATTTTGTATATATATTCTTGTATATGTTTTTTGTAGATGTTCATATGCATCTCTCCCTTTCACATTCTTACTTGCAATTCACATTTTGCTTTTAAATGTTTGAAGTTTTTTTATAGTACGTGGTATCATCCGGGTTTCGAAAATTAGACCGGACATTAAACTGTAAGATAAAGAGGTTTAAGGCTGAAAGTTTAACGGAGGGTTGAACCGGGTGATGTCATAAATATAAAAAAAATTAAACATGACTTAAATGTTGTGATAATGGCTTAATATGACATAAGTTTTCATCAATTAGCCAATTTGTTCCCTTAGTCCAAGGCAAAAGGTACAACTTCTTTGCTCATTCTACAATATAAATTCAACAAAAATGAAGTCATTAAAACAAGTAACAAATTTAGCTAACACAATTTCAAAATATTTAAATATTAAAAACATTAACTAGACTCCATAATATATTTGCAAGTGCGGGGTGCAAAACCTGGTCGGATTGGAGCACTGTAGCAATAACAAGCTCCAATCCATCGAGGGAGCTTTACTGTTTGTCTATGCATGTAGAGCAGCTTGTTTCAGCAGTTTTCACTCCGAGCCTTTAATGGAGATTGCACAGTGTAAAAGCCCTTTAGGGCTACTGGAAATTGAAGCTCGAGTGTCTAACTCAGATGATGAACATCTCATTTTATCCATTTTCTGGTTCCGTCCCTCTATGGCTGCAGCTGCTTTGCGTGAAATCCAGCTCTTCTTCTCTAATCTGCGTTAAGACCTGCTGCTCTACTTCACTTTGAGCAGAAACCAGCTGGTTTTGTTTAGTGGGAACCTCCAAATGTGCCTCAACACTCCTCTCACAACTTGAAAACCGAGCAGCACCATCTTAGTTCTCGTTTTGGGCATTTGATGGCTTCGAGAAGGCAGCAGTGCCTTGATCCTACATGAATTGCTTAACCAAGCCTGCTCTAGTGCTCAAAACTTGCAGAACGAGCAAAGAAGGCCGAGCAAACTGCAAGGGCAAAGTGAAAAACCTGGACGGAAATGGGATTTGAAATAGGGAATAGGGTTTTGCACAGAAAGTGTGACGTGCGAAACTCAAATATTTCAAATCATAAGGCTCCTTCGAACCGGCGCCGGTTCTCAGGTTCATAGTTTGAACCACGGGTTCGGCACGGTTCTATGTGAGAAGGAATTTTTATGCAAATCGGAACTGGACCTATGACCAATTCATAATCGAACTGATCACCGCTGGTTTGCTCCAATTTTCAAAACCCCGTGTATCACATCTCCATGTTTCATATCATGTTCTCACATTTTAGTTGTTCTTTTCATTTTTTTGAAAATTGAAACAAAAATTGAACTGAAAGAAGAAAATGTTCAATGTTCAAAGGTTTAATCAAATTTAATGGACGGTTTAAATATGATGAATGATAGATATATAAATCATTTACACTTTAATTAAACGATGTCCTAATGATGTAAAAATGTGAACAAATAGAGAATTAGTTTCTAAAATATAGGACATGCAAATATCTTATATAATTTCAAATTTAAACAACTATATTTATGTGACTAACTTTTTTCAAAGTTATAATCAAAACTGAAAGAAAGGAGAAATGATGAATCAACAGAAGCTGGAAATATCGAGAATTTGAGGGGCCAATACTTCTAGAATTTCAGTTGTTAAATTTAGGTTTTAAATTATTTTTATTTAATTTATTTCTTAGCTATTTAATTGAAAATGAATGATGATAACTTAATCATGAAATGTACCAGTCGGTTCAACCAAATTAGAACTAGTTCGCTCGTTTGATGGTCTGATTGTTGGTTCATTTTGATTCTTTTCAGTTATTGTTAGAAACATGTTAGTGTTTGTTTGGAGCGGCTGGTTCCTTTTTGTAAAGATACCGAGAAAGTATTTCTTTTTGTTTGAAAGTTGCTATGTATGATAATATTGGGGCATTTACATACAAATGCACCTGGAAAATTTTTATTTACCAAACAACCATCATCTTGCGTCCTTTTCTTTAAATTATCACTCATTTTAACAAATTCTTTCAAACTGTCACTCATTTTTATCAAGTTGCAATGATTTGATTATGACACACATGAGTATATGGGTTTGATATCTGAAAAAAAATGGCCTATGTGGTCATCTTGTAAATAGGAATGTTTCTGTGCTGTTAATGTAGTTATCTATATAATTTTTTTCTTTGAAAAGTTGACAATAGCTTTTTTACAACTACCACATATAATATATTTGATTCTCAAGTGCAGCTTTCAATCATAAAATTTTTTAAAAAATATCAATAAAGCTATAGGCAAATATGTTTTATAAGTTTGAAAAATAAAATAATGAAAAGACTATCCTAAATAAACGTGAAGGGTGTTTTCGTTTGTTTTTTTCTCTTTTATCTTAGGAGTCATCAACTTTTCGATCGTCGTATACTTTCCCTATTCGAATAAATCTCCATTCCGAATCAGATTAATGATTCAAAGAGGAGTGAAACCGAACAAGAAGGGACATACGACAAAGCGACAAACAAGAGAAAACACAAAACGTAGAGAGTCTCTGTGCGGTAAACCTAGCAAGGATAGATTAAGATTGTTCGCCAAAATAAGATCGGGCAAAAACACATTAAACCGATATCCGCGAAAGAATACCTACGTAGACTACCCAAAACCAGAGAGTCAGGTGTAGGTGTCTGTTTTAGGGTCAAGAGCACTCCCAAGGGGACGTATATCACTTGGTTAATTACATCTTAGGGGGTACCCAATAATACTCTCGATAAAAGGAGTTTCGCTTAGATTATCGTGAATCTGTGACAATAAGTACTCAAAGGAAGGTTATTCCGTGTGAGAACAATCCCGATGCTTCAAAGCTCGCGCTAAACCATCGGACAAAGAATGAGTCTCTCACATCCCGAATGGGTAGCGGCTCATCGACACACGGGGCCCACAAAATAACCTAAATCATCTTGGCGGGGATATCCCAACACGTAAAAGCACGTCCGAGCCATAAGGGCAGAGGACAAATCGTTGTATCCCAAATGAGCGACAGCTCATCGGCATATAACCGTCAAAATGATATCAACGAAGTCAAGGAGCGACATGACTCAACAAAGGAAGGTAGAGTGATCCTAAAAGGTAGAGATAACTGGGTCGGGGTACCACGGACCCGTCATCCACAACTAATAGGACCCTAAGTCTACCTGGTCGTGAAGGTAGTCGACTCAACACGTCCTGAGATCTCCGGTCAGCAATCCGTGAATTGCGTCGTCCACGGGAACCTCGGTAGCCCTAAGGTCAAAGGAACAAAACTCTATTCTATGACTAAAAGATGACGCTCCAAGAGATGAGACTTATATCTACCGAAGTGGCCAAGATGTCTCAGGAAAGAAAAGAAAGTAGAGGTTCGGCTACAAAGCTGGAAACACTCCAAACAAAATGACTTACACCCTGTCTGGGTCGTGGAGTCTTCTAACATCCTAGGCGCACTAGACAACCACCTATAAAGAGGTATGCTGGTCTATTCAGGTTGGAGAAGCACAGAGACTCTTCCTCGGGACATGCAAATATGGATGCTGTTATCTAGAGTGGTTCTTAAGTATTGTGGAGACCCTATTAGTATATGCAGGAAAGTAAATGTTGCAATTTTTAAATCTTCAATATTTTAATCCTAAATTTTAATTATTTTAAATATTTTATTTAAGATTTTCTAGAAAGTTATAATTCTAGGCTCCTTAATGAGTCTAAATTACATCGTGAGATCCCAGATAAACCACAAAAAAAAAAGAAAAATACATGCAAGTGCAGACATGCAGTATGATGCAAAAAGCAAAACAAACCAAATCAAAATAATAAACAAGCCGGTGCCGCTGGATCGACAACATATCTCAGAAAAGAAAGGACAGCCAGACTCCGCATATACACACGCGGTCCTAATTCTATACATCAATATAAAATGCAGACTTAAAATACGGGGCACGAGCATCTGCTTCTGGTCCCCTCCATGTGGTTCCCCACTAAATGTATTGGAACCCGTGCCCGTATCTTATTTCTGCTACAGTACTCTCTTAGACTCTAAAAGTACATAGAGAAAAGAAAAATACTCAATCATGCATGAAAATAAGTGTCAGCTGGAAAACTCACATGTAAATAACGTATCATGAGTCATGCCTTAAAAGTGGGGGAGCTAATAGCACCTTCAAGCAAAAGGGTTAGAAATCATTACTTGCTCTCCCTATAGTGGTACCTGTGTGTCCTAATAAATAGGCATGACTCCCTGCAAAAGAACGCCCTAACATACTACCACACATATGCAACATGCAGACACATCACAAGCATAATGCAAAAGAAAGATACCTGACTAGGGCAACCAATCCAGCAGAGAACAATAGTCAGATATAAAAAAAACTGCCTAGCACCCTAAATCCTAGCCTAGCACATTGTCTAACGAAAAGTGTGTCAACCTAGTATCTAAGTGCGGGGTAGATCTGGGTATAATATGACTTTGAAGGGTCGTCATACCTGCCCCATCCTAAAGATCCGAAGGATATAAAGAGTGTCATAAAGAGGGGTGACACGAGTTAGATCTATTAGGTCTTTAGCACAATCATACTCGTGTCAATCCCGATGACTTAACTCGTATTGCTCACCGGGATCAACCTAGCAAACAATGCTCGTTAAGACATCGCTGCCAACACGGGGCTACTCTCCTAACGAACCTGATTCGCTATCCTTGCAAACATGCAAATGCAAATGCAATCAGTCATGTGACAGAAGTGATGAGTGTACCGTGAGGCAGTGACTCAGGAAAAAGGTGGGCATGCCGTGGAGGCAGCGATCCGAACAAATGAGTGTGTCGTAGTGCCAGTGAAATGAAGAGTAGGCGTGTCGTAGAGGCAGCGACCTGAAGGTGTGCCGAGGCGGCAGTGACCAAAAAAGATGGGCGTGCCGTGGAGGTAGTTGCCCGAAGAAAGGTGTACCGAGGCGACAGTGACTTGGGGAGCATTATTGGGGAGCATCACCCAAATGCAGATGTAGATGCAAATGCAAATGCAAACACATATGGTGCAACATGCAAGCAGGCAAGTATGTGATATAATGCAAAAGCAGTCAAAAATGCAGGTGATCGGTCGACCGGGCTATGGTGGCCGGTCGAAGCAAAGTGATTAGCAGATCGATTCGGGATGACCGACCGGGGCACAAATGGTGTTGACCGGTCCGAGACTACCGATAAAGGCGCAAGTGGTGCCGGTGCAAGTGCAAATGCGAGACACAAGGTGCAAGTGTAAATGCAACGTGCAAAGTGCAAGTGCAAGTGTCGATGCGATATAAGACATAAAATATGTAATATGCAGGACATGCACATGCAAAAAATGAGGTGCAAATGACCACATATGATAGCGAGTCATGCTTGTACTAACGACCTCACCCGGGAGACCTAATATTTAGACCCTTGGATGTGCGGCATCGCTGCCTCTTGCTTTGGGAAGGAAATGTGGGGAATTTCTCCCCGGATCTCTGAGGGGGAAACTCTCCACAGTGTCGCGAAATAGGATAGCTACAGAGTCTTTCCTATTTTTGCGAACTCCAGACTTTGCAAAGCGAGCCAGCTACAAAGCTTCTCTCGATTTGCCAAGTCCAACCTCCCAACTTCTCCAAGTAAAGCTGAGGAATCCAAAACAAGAGGAGAGAGACTCCGACCCATCGAGACGTGCTAAGGCTCACAACAAAATGGGAGACACTCGGCTCTACGGGAGGTATTTGACCACGCACAGGAAGTCCTAACCTAAAAAATGGTTCTAGGAAAAGCAACGATCCATCATGCAGGCACGTCGTCGCGTCGACCCACGCCAGCGCACATACCCCGTATGAACGATCAAACCCACACGCCTAGACTCCACTATTCCTAAGGCTGGCTAGGAGGTAGAGAGTCTCACCACCGTGACAGTTGCAGACACGTTTCTTCGCTTGCTCCGAGCTCGCCGACGTCCGATCCATGCTCCGATGTGCCTCGTAAAACGTGCACAAGACAACAAAAAGACATTGGATGCTGTGAGAAGTACTAAAAAATAAATAATTTAGCATGCAAAAATATTCGACCAATGTACCTTCGAGAAGGATTGCTAGACGCCGGCGAAAGAGTGGAAGCTTTCCTCGCAACGGAAAAGACATCCACGCCTCTCCAAGGCGATGTACCACCGCTGCCCGACGACATCGAGGTGCTCCGACGAAGTGTTCGGTCACCGGGAAGGTGGGACGACGAGGTGGAGTTAGCTCGCCGGCCGCGCGCAACAAAAAAATGCGAGGGAGAGGGCTTCAGCTCCTCCCTCTTTTCTGCTTGCAAGGAGCTGAAGGTGGGCTGTGCGGCGCCGGCAGGAGGTCTACACGTTGGAAATTAGCTTCGCCGGTGGGAGAGAAGGACGAGAAGAGGGTTCGGCCAAGGAAGGAGGCAAGAAAGGTGGCGGCAGCTGCTCGTGAAAGAAGGGTCGCCAGAAAGCTTCTTCAGCAGAAACATTGTCGGCAGCGCCCACGCCGACGGTGCGGATCTAGATTTGGACGACTTCGGGGAGCTATGGCACACGAAAAGGAGGCGAGTGGACTAGTTGGCAACGCCGGCGTGGAGGACCTCTGAAGGTTGGAGAAGAGTCGGCGACGACGTTTTCTGGCAAGGAAGTGGTTGGAGAGGGCACCGACGAAGAGGGAGGAGAGCCCGAGCAGGAGTTTTTCGCGAACGAGGCTTGGCGGCGAGTTCTCTCGCTAGGTTACGGAGAGGGGAGAAAGCTGCTTCCCTTTTTACCTTATATAACGTTAATAATAATAATTTTAATGATATAACATTAATATATAATAATATATGATAATATAATGTTAATAATGTTAATAATATATATATATATATAACCTTAATAATATAATGTTATATATAACGTTACTAATATATATTATATTATTTTTATTATTATAATTATTGTTCATGTATTCTTCATTCGTATACGTCCTCGCGGCGGAGTGAATGTCTTTTCTGACTAAAGCCGACGTTCCGGGCGCATCCACGCAGTTCTTTTTGCCATTCAAGGTCGTCCGGACCACCTTTTTCAACTATCGGGTCAAAACGATAATATATATATTAATTCGTCTGCGAAATTGTGACCCAACGAACGTCTGACTTAGGCGGGAACGACAATTCGGACACACTAATACGGTCTATTTTGTAATTCGGGGTCATTTGAGGCAGTTCGGACCACCTTTCCAGCTATCGGGCTAAAAAAACAATAATTCACGTATTTTAGGCTCGCTCATAAAGTCGCAGCTAACTGAACGTCTTTTCTAAGTACAATCGACGTTCCGGACGTGATCGTGCAGTCCGTTTCATCGTCATGGGTCATCTGGGCAACATCGCTGATGATTGTGCCAATTCGAGCCAAAATCACGAATGCCGACCGACCTTCGCATAAGTGAAATGTCGACCGACCTTCGCATAAGTGAAGTCCGTTTCATCGTCATGGGTAATATTTTTCGTCTCGATCAGACTCGTTTGATGTGTCAAATGCCGACCGACCTTCACATAAGTGAAAGTCATAGCCTAACAAAATGACCCTGACTATGTGTCCCTCAACACGCGTCGAAAAGGTCTTGGGTAGGTGTCTGAACTATCGGACGCCATAGACAAATCATAAACTATCCTGAGTCATGCGGGTGGACACCCTACACTCGTGACATAAAAAAATGATGCCAACAAAGGACCCCCAACAAGTGTGTTGCGCAGTCAAGGCACAGTGCACTTATTGGAAGATGCTCAATTTTCGATCAAGCCTAGGTTAGTAATGAAGCTACTCTGCCTAAGCGATCAAAAAGAACCAAGTACTCTAGGAAGGAAAAGCCACGAGAACCAAATCCACTTCTAGGAGGATGGGGATGAATGCACATGGGATTTACATTCAACCCGACAATGGGTTTAGAGGCTGTAGAGGCATGACCCAAAAAAGTGGTTCAGAGGCTGTAGAGGTAGTTCAGGGGTCGTAGAGACATGACCTATGAATGAGTTCAGGGGCTGTGGAGGCGTAACCACAATAAAAAACGGGTTCAGAGGCCGTAGAGGCATGACCTAGGGGTGAGTTCAGAGGACTAGTTCGCGTTGATCATTTAGAAAAGAGAGCCAAGGGGCTCTGATCCCTCCTGCGAACTGATCGAGGTGCGTACCTCAACACCCGCGCTCCATCAATTAGGACTGTCGTGTGGACTTTATGTCGCTCATGAGAGGAAGGAAGGTTGGCTAGGAAGCCTGCTGCACTTTAATGAGGAATGTCATGGGCCTTACATCGCTCACTAAGGGGTAACAGGTTGACTAGATCGAAAGGAGAATACCAATGAACTTCGACTCTCCTCTGTGTACTATTCCACATCGATCAGTTAGGAAGGAGAGTCATGAGACTCCGATCCCTCCTGCGAACTGATCGAGGTGCGTGCCTCAACACCCGCACTACATCTGTGATGAATACTAAGAGTTTTACATCATCACCTGAGAGGTAGCAAAGGTTGGCTAGGAAGCCGAGCAACAAAGCTAAATCGTCGAATGACGAGATGTTCTTATAAAAGGACCGACTAGAGCGTCGTGTGGTCCGAGAATCATCGAGGTCGGATGGCTCAAAAGCCAAAATTGGAGAGGTCATCCATGAGGAATGCACTTGAGACTTATATCCGCTCTGGACAGAGGGTTCAGAGGTCGTAGGGGCGTGATCCTGAAACAGCCAAGGTGTTAGAACCTTGAATGCCAACTATGTCGCTCTTTGAAAGGTAGGCGAGTTGGCTAAGAAGCCCAACATTAAAGTTGCAATGTCGAACGATGAAATGTTCTCATGAAAGGACCGATTAGAGCGTCGTGTGGTCTGAGAAGCATCAATACAGGTGGCTATAGAGCCGAAAATGTTAAAAGACAGGATGTCCTCATAACAGAGCGGACTCTAAGGCCGTAAGGCTTGAGACACATCGTAGTATATAGCTATGGAGTCAAAGGATCGTCATGAGACGAGACACCCTCATAAAAGAACAGACTAGAATATCATAAGCTTTGAGAGGCGTCATATGCTAGATGGACAAAGCAGTCTAGCAATCTGAGACAAGTCGTTAAGGTCGAATAAAGCGGTCCTCACCGTACACAACGTCCTGGTATCGTCAGATATCAAAATATCACGACCGGACATGGATCGATTGGCAGATGAAATAATCTAAACCAATGCGACATGTCTCTTAATGAGGTGATGAAAATCAATCTAGTCAAAATCAGTGTCGAAGGGGGTCGAACGAACACATCGAACCAACCTCATAGTACCTTACGAACCTGTGCGAGGTAACTCTTGCTGGAGAGTTTTGCGGGTATGAGAATACTGGACTTAAGCATGGACTAATCGGACTAGCATAGAGCTAGGATTAGTTCAACATGCAATCTGATATGGTGAATAGAATCAACCAAGTCAACTATCAAATAACACATGAGGTAGGTATCCTGCCTATGCTTGTAAAATGATACAGGAGAGATGTATCCTAACCCTGCATCAAGCGAGCAAGTGTATGGCTGAAAAGCCTAAGGTAACATGCTCAAAGTGTAGTTGAACATCTGAGTGTTGCAACGAAACATGGATCGGTAGTAAATCGGATACAACATGTTGCTCAATGGCGGACAAAACCAACCAAAACGGTCGAGACAAAGACATGGTCATATGACCAGGATGGTCTAACCATAAGAGTGCCTCTACGAGCATGCGTGAAACAACTTTCACTGGGGATCCATGGATCAATCATTACACCTATACGACATTGCACTCGATGTGGTGGACAAAACCAACTAAGGTAATTGAGAAAAACAATGGGGTCATATGAGCTAGAAATGTCTAACCACTAGGACGCCTCGTGAGCATTAGCGATATAACTCTCGCCGAGGAGTTTTACGGGTGTCAGAATACCCGACTTAAGCATGGACTAATCGAGCTAGCATGAAGCTCTAATTAGTATGACATGTGAATATACATGGTGAGAAGAATCAACCAGGTTGAAGAAATCGCTGAAGAGGCAATCTCAAAGTGTGCCCACGGAAGACTCACGTTGGGGATACCTGAAAGGTTTTGCAAATGCTTCGTGGGGACTTAAACGTCTCATTCTAACGTGGTGAACAAACTCAAACCAATCAGAAGAGGCATCAAAAAGGTGTTGGACGCATAGAGCGATCCAACCTCGTGACTCTTAGGCATGATATCAGCAAAGTGACCCTCAGTGGAGATTTCAGGTGATCCCTCTCTAGGAATTCCATATGATCCTTGCTAGGGGTTCTTTTTCTGAGGGCATAAAGATACCCGTCCTATGCATGGACTAATCGATGCTACATAGTGCTCGAATAGTGCGGCACACACTTTGAGGTGGCGAGCAAAGTCGCCCGAATTGATCAAAATATCGTAGAGGTATCGAGGAGGGTTGGATGCATAGGTGTCCAACCTCAAGAGGTTTTTAATAAGCCACTGCTAAGCGTAGCCCCCGTTGGTAATTTCCTCCCAAACAAGCAAAGTAGTCTTTGTCGAGGAAAACATGACAATCTGATCGGGCATTGATGATCCCGATTAGGCATGGATCAACTATGTAAGTGAGCGTTCTAACTGATACCACATACCTACTGCCAAAACAAAGAATTACTCAAATCAGGTGGACTGAGTGGTCCAACCCACTTGGGATTCCTGATCAGGAGTCTCTGAAGTGAGACTCTCACTGGGGACTCCTCGAAATTGACAAGATAATTCCTGTCAGAAGGGTAGCACGACGTAATCGGACCCAATAAATGGATGAACACATTGGTTCATCTCCGAAAAGCGTCCCCCAATGGTGATTCCTCAAAAGCTTATAGAGTAGCTCTTATGTGAGGAAGACTGAAGTAGCCCAACCTATAGAAGGGGCTTTTGTTAACACACCTGACGAGGTGACCTAACTGGGGTTTTTTTAATGCAGGTATGAAAGTACTCCGCTTAGGCACATATCGACTAGGAAAGATGTGCTGTAGCCAATGCAACATGCCTCTTCCCGACAAAACAATATGAATCGCTCACACTGTGGGGGATATAGAGATGGGGGTTAGACTATGACGATGGTCTACCCACGAAAATGTCTGGCTATTAAGCTAAACCACTTCCATAGAAGGATCTCAACCGCATTCATTCAAAGCAAGCGGGATAAGCACGTACTTCACATTCATAACGATGAGCGGGACGTGTATATCAACCATACTCGTGACGAGCGAGAGTAGTAGTCTTCGGACCCTGCGTAGAGCGGATCGACGAAAGACAAGGTAGGAGAAAGGCGAGGCTTCTCTTATAAAGATTGGTGGCCACACCAGATATAAGCCGCCCGTAGGACTTCCACTTTGCCCGAAATGCGAGCAAGCAATCAAATTAAGAGAAAAAACAAGAATTTTCCTACATGAAACTGTAGTGACTTATGAGTGATCTTTTAATAGATGCAAGGTGATCACTATAATTAGTCCACAAAATGAAGAGACAACTGAA
>NEWO01000269.1:1061079-1078350 GCA_003013225.1 Phalaenopsis aphrodite
TTTAATTATTGGCATTCAGATTTTTTTTATAGAGCTTATCAGAATATTTTTTTTTTATCCCGGGCTAAGCAGCTACCGAGAATGATTTGGCATGACATGCCAAATTGATCTGGTACGTGTAGGTATCTTAGAGTGACTAGATATACCATGCAAAATATGAGATTTTGCAAATTTCAGGTCCTGGTGGGATTTTCCTCAAGTATTTTTCCCTAGCCTTTGTTCTTTAATTCTTTCACCCTTACCCTAAGTAGGTCTTGTCATTCGTATCCGGGTGTCAAGGAAAAGTTTTTATTTTAGAAATGTCTTTACATCCATTATCAGCCCTCTCAATGTCACTTAAACAATTCTCTGAATATAATATCCTAAGGATCTTATCAGGAGAATTTTGAGATTATATTAAAGTTTCTAATTTTTCCACTCACCTCAAGCTTCTTCTCAAGAGTGTTAAGTATTTTTTTTTCTTTTTCATTTTTTTTCTTTTTTTTAAGACTTTCACATTTATTTTTTTTATTTTCCTGAGAATGACTATTTTTTGTGAGCTTATTTTTGTTATAAAGCATTTTCTTCTGGCTCAAAAATCTCTCGAATAAAGATTCTTAGGATTTTATGACTCATTAATTGTCAAGCTTCCATCGTTCTAGCTGAATGGAAAAGTAAGAGATCTAAATAGTCTCTGAAACTACTCACATCTCAATGACATCTATCAAGTCATTCTGAGGTGTTTTCAGGACTTAGATGAAAGCTCATTATATGAAAGGATTCAGTCATCATAACTTAGTTCAAATCCCCCCAAACCATGAGTATTTGCAAATCTTAAGATGGTGCATACATGGTCTTGTTCAAGCTTAGCTTTAGGATTTTTCCTAGATTCAACCTTAAGAATCATCAAAGGCGAACCCAAGACAAGATCAACAAAGGGGTAAGATTCCTTTTGGAACCATCTCAACGGCCTCCAAAAATTGGAGTTGGAGCATAAATAAATGTAGATATATCTCGGTTAGATAAGTAGAGAGGTCTAACCGGTAGTGTGGATATCGAAGTATCACAACGAGTCATGGACTGATTTATAGAGGCAAAGTGTCTAATCAGTTCAACAAGACTATTGACAATGTGATAAAAATCAACCAAGTCAAACAAAATATATCCATTGAGTTGGATATGAGAGAGGTGGATCAATCTCGAAAAGATGTTCTTTCACCAAGAACCTAAAAAGGTCAATAAGGTTCTAGATAGGTGAGGCATCAAATCCTAGTCAGGTTCAGAGTAACTGACTAAATCAAATGCTTAGACATGTTGAATGGTCTAAGCAACAAAACACACACATCAAGAGCTTAGCCAAAAGACAAACATAGCTCAAATAGAGTGAGCACTCTCAAACAACTTGGGAGGTGTGTATCCCAGCTAAACATGGATCGATGAAGATTAGCAGGGTGGTCTAACCGATACAACACGTAATCAACAAAGAAGTTTTGGGGTGTCCCCTAATTGGAGTATAGAGCATCCAATATAGCTTTGTTTAATAAACGAAAGAGGTAGAATAAACACTCTTCAAAGCAAAGACAAGTAAATCCCCACCATCAAACGTAGAAAGTCATTCTACATGCAGCCTTGGGACGTCAAGAGACGTGGTGGCAAGAATTTGCCTAACCCACTAGGGATTCGCCAGAGTATGGCGATCAACTTCTATCCTTAACTAAGGTGAGAATCGATGGGGTGCACCTCAGATCTCCCTTTATAAACGTAGGAAAAATTCATCTTTATCGATGAAAAGGAAGCCACAAAACTTACCTTAGCTCACAGAAAGAGTGGGCACATCAAATGTGGGCAGAAGCCACTCCAATAGGATCATCAATGATACATGTGGCACAACATCTGGTACAGTAGCACTAAGTACCACGCCAAGTGTCCCATGCAACACCTCGGACGGACTCGTAGCATGTACAACAGAAAACAAATATTTCAGTCTCGTAATGGACCGACAGGTGGACCCCGGTCTCCTACTACGAGGGACTATAGGATAAGAAGAACAAAGAAGTTTATTCGGACATCTGAAAGATCTGAATAAAAAACTTCTTTCAAGGAAGAGGACCCAGTCCTTGTAAAAGGAAAATTGGAATCCCAACAAGTACAGAGACCTGTGGCTGCGTCAACTACCATAATTGCAGCAATATGTTCTTATTCCTCTGGACGCCCTTGCCCGATGTAGGGACATGCAAGACCTCAGAGAAACCCGGAACAACGGGGGTTGGGATGATCATCAAACCAGTGAAAACATTTCCTCTTAAAGAGGAAGGCGATCCTACGATATTCTTGGTTAGGGAACTCGTGGTAGTAACAACATAAACTGCGAGGTGAGCATAATCTGCATTTTGAGAAGAAAAGAACCTCCTAGCAATCCTAGCTGGAGTATAGCCCACACAGCTAAACAGAGGAGAGAAACGATTCTCAGCTCACGGGACTTCGGTGCTAACCCATGCTGGAACCGAAACATGTCATGGCGGGGACCTGACCCACACCACCAAAAGACAAAAAGGTGATTCTCAGCCAACAGGATACCAGCATAATCTTGGTTCGGAACTAAAGAGAGTCATGGCGGAGACATCACACCTCCAAAGGATAGTACCGTAAAAATTAACTATAGCACTCTTAAATAATGCAACATCCGCGATTATGAAAATCTTCAAAACACAGAAGGACTACAAAAGAGGCTAGGAAAACTAAAAAAAGTGTTGCAGCGCATCGCCATCTGGTACTATCATCGTCCTCGAGGGAAAATATAGCACTGATACGAGCTACTACAACGAAAGAAGTGTCATATGCACAACTCTTTTTCAAAGGAGTACACTTAGTAAGCATCCGACGGGGACGTGGTCCGCACAACCGGGAAAGTAGCACAACAACTCAATTCAGAGGCCAAAGATGCCCCCTGAACTGAATCAGAACATGTATATAGACCTGACGCAGGACAAGCTGCTGAATTCACATCAATTTATTCCTGGTCCTCCTGACCTTCTTGCCTAATCGGGGGATAGGCAGATACTCCGGAGAATTGGAACAAAAAGAGAGTCGGGACAAAAGTCACACCGGTGACCGTAGTGGTAGATCTACTGCTAGCAAAAGACTCACCTACCTATGACAGGGAGATCTGTGAGAAAACATAGGAATGTTTTGGAGAAGATCGTCAGGTGCTATGGCGTGTCGCTATCGAGCATCGACCTCCTTTTTGCAAAAGAAGCGAGCGCGATGCGAGCCACTACAGCAAAAATAGCTCGATATACTTGACTCTCCTTTTAGTGGGGGCACAGAGCAAAACACCACAGAGGGCGCAGGATCACGTAAGGTAATCTCACAAAAGCGCTCGAAGGAATTGAAAATTATGACACCTTCAGGAGCACAGACAACGCTCTGGGAGAAGAGAAAGGGTTCCCCCGGTAGTAGCAATCGTATCCATCTTCCTGCTCTTTCGCGTCGCGGGGCAAAAAGGAACAACAATCAGAAACAAGGAGAGGTCATGAAACCAATCATAAGGTACAACAACATCGATGCTTGCGATAATGCAACAAACGAACCGTCGAGGGTGAGAGAAGGGACAAAATGCATCGAGTTGCTACCCCTAGCAACTGACACATGGACTGAAAACCAAAGGTCTCACAAAAAGGCTCAACCGTGACTCGAAGGAAGAAAACCAGGTCACGATAATATGAGCGAAACTCCTAGTATGGAGAGAGGCTATAACCCCAGAAGCGAAACTCTAAGTATGGAGAGAGAGACTCGTCCCCAGCGGAGTCGCCATTCTTGGCGATTACGCTGGGATCCGCAAGTCACCCAAGCAAAACTCTAAGTATGGAGAGAGAGTAATCTCTCCAGTGGAGTCGCCAATCTGTTTTCGTTCGTTTTTCTCTTTTATTTTAGGAGTCGCCCGTCTGTCGATCGTCGTATACTTCCCCTATTCGAATAAATCTCCCTTCCGAATCAGATCAATGATTTGAAGAGGAGAGGAACCGAATAAGAAGAGACATACGACAAAACGACAAACAAGAGAAAACACAAACGATGAGAGTTTACGCGCGGTAAACCTCGCAAGGATGGGTTAAGATTTTTCGCCCAAACAAGATCGGTCAAAAACACCTTAAACCGATATCCACGAAAGAATATCTACGTAGACTACCCAAAACAAAATAGTCAGATGTAGGTGCCTATTCTAGGGTCAAGAGTACTCCTAAGGGGACGTATCCCACTTGATTAATTACATTTTGGGGGGTACTTAAGAATACTATCGAAAAAAGGAGTTTCGCTTAGATTATCGTGAATCTGTGGCAATAAGTACTCAAAGGAAGGTTATTCCGTGTGGGAACAATACCGATGCTTCAAAGCTCGCGTTAAACCATCGGACAAAGAGTAAGTCTCTCACATCCCGAATAGGTAGCGGCTCATCGACACACGAGGGCCACGAAATAACCTAAATCATCTTGGCGGGAAAATCTCAACACGTCAAGCACGTCCAGGCCATAAGGGCAGATGACAAATCGTCGTATCTCAAATGAGCGGCAGCTCATCGGCATCGAGCCGTCAAAACGATATCAACGAAGTCAAGGAGCGACATGGCTCAAACGGGTTCAACAAAAGGAAGGTGAAGTGATCCTAAATGGTAGAGGTAACTGAGTCGGGGTACCACAGACCCGTCATCCACAACTAATAGGACCCTAAGTCTACCTGGTCGTGAAGGTAGTCGACCCAACACGTCCTGAGATCCCCAGTCAACAATCCATGAATTGCGTTGTCCACGGGAACCTCGGTAGCTCTAATGTCAAAGGAACAAAACTCTATCCTATGACTAAAAGATGGAGCTCCAAGAGATGAGACTTATACCTGCCGAAGTGGCCAAAATGCCTCAGGAAAGAAAAGAAAGTAGATGTTCAGCTACAAAGCTGGAAACACTCCAAACAAAAGGACTTACAACACGTCTGAGTCGGGGAGCCGTCTAACATCCTAGGCGCAATAGACAATCACCTATAAAGAGATATGTTGGGTCAATTAGGTTGGAGAAGTACGGGGACTCCTCCTCGAGACATGCAAATATGAATGCAGTTATCTAGAGCGGTCCTTAAGTATTGTGGAAACCCTATTAGTATATGCAGGAAAGTAAATGTTGCAATTTTTAAATCCTGAATATTTTAATCCTAAATTTTAATTATTTTGAATATTTTATTTAGGATTTTATAGAAATTTACAATTTTAGGGTCCTTAATGAGCTTAAATTATATCGTGAGATCCCAGATAAACCACAAAAAGAAATAAGAAAAATATATGCAAGTGCAGACATGCAGTATGATGCAAAAAATAAAACAAGCCAAATCAAAATAATAAACAGGCCGGTGTCGCTGGATCGGCAATATATCCCAGAAAAGAAAAGGGTGGCTTGACGCTGCATATACACGTCCGGTCCTAATTCTACACATCAATTTAAAATGCAGATTTAAGATACTGGGCAAGAGCATCTGCTCTTAGTCCCCTCCACGTGGTTCCCCACTAAATATCTCGAAACACGTGCCCGTATCTTATTTCTGTTACATGACTCTCCTAGACTCTAAAAGTACATAGAGAAAAGAAAAAGACTCAATCCTGCATGAAAACAAGTGTTAGCGGGAAAACTCACTTGTAAATAACGTATCATGAGTCATGCCTTAAAAGTGGGGGAGCTAATAGTACCTGCAAGTAAAAGGGTCAGACATCATTACTTGCTCCCCCTATAGCGGTACATGTGTGTCTGCAAATAAATAGGCATGACTCCCTGCAAAAGAACACCCTAACATACTACCACACATATGCAACATGTATGCACATCATAAGTATAATGCAAAAGAAATATACCTGACTAGGGCAACCAATCCAGCAGAGAACAATAATCAGACATCAAAAAGACTACTTAGCACCCTAAATCCTAGCCTAGCACACCGTCTAACGAAAAGTGTGTCAACCTAGTATCTAAGTGCGGGGTAGATCTGGGTATAGTATGACTTTGAAAGGTCGTCATACCTGCCCCATCCTAAAGATCCGAAGGATATAAATGGTGTCACGAAGAGGGGTGACACAAGTTATATCTATTAGATCTTTAACACAGTCATACTCGTGTCAATCCCGATGACTTAACTCGTATTGCTCACCGGGATCAACCCAGCAAACAATGCTCGTTAAGGCATCGCTACCAACACGGGGTCACTCTCCTAACGAATCTGACTGGCTATCCGTGCAAACATGCAAATGCAAATGCAATCAGTCATGTGACAGAAGTGATGAGTTTACCATGAGGCAGTGACTCAGGAAAAAGGTGGGCATGCCGTGGAGGCAGCGACCCGAACAAATGAGTGTGTCGTAGTGCCGGTGAAATGAAGAGTAAGCGTGTCGTAGAGGCAGCGACCTGAAGGTGTGCCGAGGCGGCAGTGACCAAAAAGGATGGGGGTGCCGTGGAGGTAGTTGCCCGAAGAAAGGTGTACCGAGGCGGCAGTGACTCGGAGACTGGTGATTCTCATTGGGGAGCATCACCCAAATGCAGATGCAAATGCAAATGCAAACACATATGGTGCAACATGCAAACAGACAAGCATGTGATATAATGCAAAAGCAGACAAAAATGCAGGTATCGGTCGAACTGGCCGTGGTGGCCGGTAGAACCAAAGTGATTAGCAGACTGATCAGGGATGACCGACCGGGGCACAAATAATGTTGACCGGTCTGAGACTACCGGTCGAGACGCAAGTGGTGCCGGTGCAAGTGCAAATGCGAGACACAAAGTGCAAGTGCAAATGCAACGTGCAAATGCAATGTGCAAAGTGCAAGTACAAGTGTCAATGCGATGTGCGACATAAAATATGTAATATGCAAGACATGCACATGCAAAAAATGATGTGCAAATGACCACATATGATAGCGAGTCATGCTCGTAGTAACGACCTCACATAAGAGACCTAAAGTTTAGACTCTTGGATGTGCGACACCGCCGCCTCTTGCTTTGGGACGGAAATATGGGGAATTTCTCCCCGGATCTCCGAGGGGGAAACTCTCCACGGCATCGCGAAATAGGATAGCTACAGAGTCTTTCCTATTTTTGCGAACTCCTCCAGACTTTGCAAAGCGAGCCATCTACAAAGTTTATCTCGCTTTGCCAACTCCGACCTCCCAACTTCTCCAAATAAAGCTGAGGAATCTAAAGCAAGGAGAGTGAGAGACTTCGACTCATCGGGACTTGTGCTAAGGCTCACAACAAGAGCGGAGACACATGACTCTACGGGGGGTATTTGGCCACACAAAGGAACCTAAAGGCTGGCTCTAGGAAAACCAACGATCCTTCACGCAGGTACGTCGTCGTGCCGACCCACGCCGGCGCTCACACCCCGTATGGGCGATACCCACACGCCTAAACTCCACTATTCCTAAGGCTGGCTAGGAGGTAGAAAGTCTTTCCACCGTAACGGTTGCAGACCTGTTTCTTTGCTTGCTCCGAGCTCGTCGGCGTCCGATCCATGCTCCGATGTGCCTCGTAAAACGTGCACAAAACAACAAAAAGATATAGGAAGCTGTGAGAAGTACTAAAAAATAAATAATTTAGCATGTAAAAATATTCGACCAAAATGTACCTTCGAGAAGGATTGCTCGACGCCGGCTAAAGAGGGGAAGCTTTCCTCGCAACGGAAAAGACATCCACGCCTCTCCAAGTCGATGTACCACCGTTGCCCGACGACATCGAGGTGTTCCGACGAAGTGTCCGGTCGCCGGGAAGGTGGGACGGCGAGGTGGAGTTAGCTCGCCGGCCGCTCGCAACAAAAAAATGCGAGGGAGAGGGCTTCAGCTCCTCCCTCTTTTCTGCTTGCAAGGAGCTAAAGGTGAAGCCCTCTCCCCTCTTTTCTGCTTGCAAGGAGCTAAAGGTGGGCTGTGTGGTGTCGGCAGGAGGTCTACATGCCGGAAATTAGCTTTGCCGGTGGGAGAGAAGGCCGAGAAGAGGGTTCGACCAAGGAAGGAGGCAAGAAAGGTGGCGGCAGCTGCTCGTGAAAGAAGGGTCGCCGGAAAGCTTTTTCGGCAGAAACATTGTCGGCAGCGCCGGCAGGAACGTCGGCGTGGAGCGCCGGCGCGGATCTAGATCTGGACGACGTCGGGTAGCTATGGCACACGAAAAGGAGGCGAGCGGACCGGCTAGCAATGCCGGCGTGGAGGACCTCTGAAGGTTGGAGAAGAGCCGATGACGACGTTTTCCGGCAAGGAAGTGGTCGGAGAGGGCGCCGACGAAGAGGAGAGCCCGAGCGGGAGTTTTTCGCGAACGAGGCTTGGCGGCGGGGTTCTCTCGCTAGGTTATGGAGAGGAGAAAAAGCTGCTTCCTTTTTTACCTTATATAATGTTAATAATATAACATTAATATATAATAATATATGATAATATACTGTTAATAATGTTAATAATATATATAACCTTAATAATATAACGTTAATAATATATATATATATATATATATATATATATATATATATATATATATATATATATATATATATATATATATATATAATATTATTTTTATTATTATAATTATTGTTCATGTTTTCTTCAATCGTATACGTCATCGCAGCGGAGTGAATGTCCTTTCTGGCTAAAGCCGACTTTCCGGACACATCCGTGCAGTCCTTTTTGCCATTCGGGTTCGTCCGAGCCACCTTTTTTGACTATCGGGCCAAAACGATAATTTGCATATATATATATATATATATATATATATATATATATATATATATATATATATTCGCCTCCGAAGTTGTGACGCAACGAACTTCTGACTTAGGTTGGAACGACAATTCGGGCACGCTAACGCAGTTTATTATGTAATTCGGGGTCATTTGAGGCCGCTCAGACCACCTTTCCAGCGATCGAGCTAAAAAACAATAATTCACGTATTTTAGGCTCACCCACAAAGTGACAGCTAACTGAACGTCCTTTGTAAGTAAAATCGACGTTCCGGATGTGATCGCGCAGTCCGTTTCGTCGTCCGGGGTCATATGGACAACCTCGCTGATGATCGGGTCAATTCGAGTCAAAATCGCGCGTGACGCGCCGCGATATTTTTTGCCCCGATCGGACTCGTTCGATGTGCCAAATGCCGACCGACTTTTGCATAAGTGAAAACCATAGCCTAACAAAATGATCCCGACTACGTGCTCCTCAACACGCGTCGAAAAAGTCTCGGGTAGGTGTCTGAACTATCGGACGTCACAGACAGACCGTAAACTCTCCCGAGTCATGCGGGTGGACACCCTACACTCGTGACATCAAAAATTGATGCCAACAAAGCGGCAAACCAAGCCAATTGGAGAGTTAAGCGTTGGGGCCCGATTTTTCCCACTCCCGCTTCCCGAACGCGAAACGTCGCGATCCCGCTCCCGTTCGTGAAGAGTCGTGCCTCCCGCCTCTTCAGTCGCGCGCCAACCGCTCCTTTTCATATGTTGTGAAGCGTAGCATCCCTTTGCTCCCTCCTGTTCATGATAAAAGGCTTCGAACAACTCTCCTTCAATTTTAGAAGTCACTGTGTTCTTATTTGGTTTTTCTCAGGATAGAGGAAGGAAGCTACAAGAAGTAGTTCATTGCAGTGAAGGAAGAGGAAAGAAGAAGAAGAAGATTGTTCTCCCTTGGCTTCTTCTTGGTGGCTTGTGGCAGAAGAGAAATTGGATTTTTCTCTCTTGTAAGTTTGTCTTCTTCGGTGTATCTCGGTGTAGAGAGAGAAGAATAGAGAGCAACGAAGTGAGAGTGAGAGATTCCTCTTGTAAGTCGAGGTGATCGACTGTAATAAATTCCTCTAGCAATAAAATCCTTTGCGACTCTGTGGACGTAGGCAATTTGCCAAATCACGTAAATCTGTGTTCTTTTCTGATTTGAATTTTCTCGTTCTATTTTTCGCTTCGTCGATTGTTTTTCTGTTTGATTTATATATATACCACATCAACTGGTGTATATTTATAGATCCCCCAACAATTGGTATCAAAGCTTTGTTCAGATCTGAAGAAGAATGATGACTGCAGATGAAGTGAGTGTTTCAGAAATCAAGAAATTTGATGACACAGATTTTGGTTATTGGAGGATACAGATAGAAGAGTACCTTTATGCGAAGAAACTTCATCTTCCGTTATTGAGAAAAATACCTGAAAGTATGGATAAGGTTGAATGAAATTTGTTGAATAGATAAGTTCTGAGGGTTATTCGATTGACCCTGTCGAGGTTCGTTGCAGTCAACGTCGTCAATAAGGGGATGATTGCATATCTCATGGGAGCCTTATCAGGTATTTATGAAAAGTTATCGGCGAATAAAAAGGTGTACTTGATGAAAAAATTATTCAATTTTAAGATGACAGAATGTGTTTCTGTTGCTCAACATCTAAATGATTTGAATACCATCACAAATTCATTGTCATCTGTTGAAATTGATTTTGATGATGAGATACGTGCGCTGATATATTTGACATCGTTGTCAAATAGTTGAGAAGTTTTGAGGATGGTAGTTAGCAGTTCTGCTGATAAATTTAAACTGAAATGTGATGATATTCGTGATTTGATTTTGGCTGAGGAGGTTCGCAGAAAAGATTTTGGCGAGATCTCAGTTACGAGTTCGACACTGAATGTTGATTTCAGAGGGAGATCACATGACTTGCGGTGAAGAAATAAGAGGAAGAAATGTGCAAAAAGTAGTTCCTTGCGGTGAAGGAATAAGAAAGAAGAAGAAAATCATTCTCTCTTGGTTTCTTCTTGGTGGCTTGTGGAAGAAAATAAATTGAGTTTATTTCTCTTGTAAGTTTGTCTTTTTCGGTGTATCTCGGTGTAGAGAGAGAAAAAGAGAGAGCAACGAAGTGAGAGTGAGAGATTCCTCTTGTAAGTCGAGGTGATCGACTGAAGTAAATTCCTAAAATAGTAAAATGCTCTACAACTCCATGGACGTAGACAATTTGTCAAATCACGTAAATCTGTCTTCTTTTTAGGTGTGAATTTTCTCGTTCTATTTTTTACTCCGTTGATCGTTCTCCTGTTTGATTTATATCTATACCACATCAACTGATGTATATCTATAGATCTCCCCCAACATGGAGAACTCACGGTTGAAAGCCAATTCTGTCCAATTTTCGAACCCACCCTTGGTTTTATTATTATCGTTATTATTATTTTTTGCGCTCTTTGTTTTAAAAGTTTTGGTTTTACCGTCTACACCTATATTAGTTAAGATGTGTCTAACTATACATAGTTTTCTTTTCTAAGATGATTGTTAGGTACCTGCATTATCCTTTTGCACATCAACTGTAAAATTTGAAAAGCTATGTTGATTGAATTTACATTTTTCATTGAGGCTCTAGGTCATAGTTAGAGGTTTGAATTTTGAGTACTTATGTTGATTTTAAAATTTGGAACAATGGTTATATCTCCATTCTAGCAATGCAGTTGAAACTGAAGCACAACCATGCATTTACACTATGTCTTGTGTTTTGTAGAGCCGCTTAACTTTCTGTATGACAACAGAAAATAAAACTTGAATGATATCGGTATGATGGACTTCATCATGTTAGGTTTCTAAATTGGAGGAGCATATACAAATTTATTTATGGGTAATTTTAGTTAGGTGCTAAATTAATGTTAGTTCTATTGTACAAATTTTTTAGTAAATGTGATGGTTCATTTGACAAGCTGCGTATGATTAAAAGAGATGATTATGATATGCTTATATAGTGAAAGTAAAATGGTGGAAATAAATAGTTGAAGATAAAATGTATCATGAGAAAATGAGATTTGGTGCGAGTATATTATGTGTATGTGGGTCTAAACTTATGGATGATTAATCCATTACCAAAGGATTGGGCTAGCATGGCTTGAGCATCTTTGTTGGCATCAAATTTTATCTCATGTCACTTGAGTGCCAGTTTCACATGAAATTTTATTTTATTTTATTTATGACAATTTTTAATGACAATTTTTAATGACAATGTTATTATTTTATTTATGACAATTTTTAATGTAGTGTCACATGAAATTTGCTAACATGAAGTAATCCCGAAATCAGGATAAGTATGCAGTCTGTGTTTGGTTTGGTTAGTAGCATTCATATCCGATAAATAATGAGAGATTCAAGCACAATCTCTCCATAAAGCAACCACATTATGTTTTTTTTTTTTACTAACATTTAAGCGGCATTGAATATATATGCTACTTGAGGAATGGGCCTCATAAGCAACTGGCAAAATAATTTCAATTTATTTGGTTTCAATAATTTAAAGTGGTATGAGATTGCCTACTGTGAATGGGTTGTAAATATGCGGATCATGCTTAATACAAATCTTATTTAGGGCGATGTAAAGTGAATTTATCTTGAAATAAAGGAAAGCCGATCAGATGTAAAGTGAATTTATCTTGAAATAAAGGAAAGCTGATCAGCTTGATCCGTAAAGCTGAAATCAATCTGAGTTGAGCTCAGTATATTGTAGATTGGAATAGATTTGCCACTATTATAAGTTATTTATGTTCGGCTTGAGTTTGAGACAAGCTTTCACATGTATGTTTGTGATTTTTTTGTTTAAATTTTTAATAATTGAACTTGATTTGTTTATGTCAATTGAACGAGTTAATAAACATGTTAAAAAGTCAAAAATGTTTTTGGGTTTTCATGTAAAATGTTTAACAAATAGTCTTACAAATCTAAATATTTAATTATTTTATGCAAGTTAAATAAGAAATATAGACGTTGTAATTAAGCTTTCTTGCAATCAAATAACATAAATAAATACTACTAAAGTAATTCATTAAAATAAAAAATAAAAATGAATTATATTAAATTAATTAGCAAATCCATTAATTACAACTTAATTAATATATGATTAATAATTAACTTTAAAATATTATTGATATAATAGTATATTACTATTAAATTTATAATTAAATTAGTTTTAGTTAATCAGATTTTATTTAAATAATATAGAGTATATGGTATGATCCATCATCAAGCTTAATATCTAGCCTTTATCAAGTTATTTGTTGAACAACAAACAAGTTTTGTTCCTGAATATAAAGAAATAAGTTAGTCTATGTTCATGTTTAGTTCATTTGTCCTTGGAGCTTAAATAGTTCAAGATTTTTTATGTACTAATCTATACAAACATGATGGATTATTAATCGAGCCGAGTTCTAGTTGTTCAACGAGTGCATTAAATAATTCAAAGCTCACATGCATCTAGTCAATTTTATTAGTGGATGATTCAAAGCTCACATTTAAATAATTTTTGGGTAGTGTTTGAAGAGAGGAGTGATTTGAAGAGTCTTACAACGTATTTATATAGTAGGATTATATATTAAGCTATTTTTACCTGTAGAGACCACTAATTACATAATAATCACATGCAGAAATTCATATGAGAAAATATATGTATTTAACCATGTCTCTATGTCAGTTTTTATAAAAATAAGTGAAGATATTCTGTAGCATGCAAACCTTTGTTTTACTTGAAGCTAAAGAGAAAGAGATTTCACCCTCTGCAAGCCCCCTGATTTCCACCGTCCAAAAGGATGGGTCACCAGGTTGCAATCCTATGGATTGCTAAGCTGGCTCAGCGAAAATACAGCAATACTTCTCAAGTTGTAGAGTCCGATAAATTTTATGCCTACTTGAAGGCAATATTCTGAAATACATAGCTTGGTATTTGGCTACGATGCTGGCCAGCTACTTCTGTGTTTGTACATATGTGATACATATCAATACACCTACTAATTTTTCTTTGATAAATTGCAATCAATTTTTGTGTTTGTTTTGGTCACGTTGGTCTATGTTTTGTACAATATTGATGGTTAATTCGTTGTTGGAGTGTAACTTCATATTATCTTTCTAGTTTATGACTAAGCCATTTTTGAATGATTTTGATACACAACAGTCCATAGGTCCCTTGGGTTATTGCTTAAATATACCTTCAAAACTAGATCTGACGATTGCTAACTGCTTCTTGCTTCTCTAACTGATTAGATTGCCCTTAGGCCTATGAAAATTAGTAGTTTTTTATATGTGAAGGATCCTACCGAATCAATATTTTTTTTCTTCTAAGCTAAATCTAAGTTTTCTCTTGATCTAGATTTCTTTTCCAGAAGTTACTTTGAGATATTGAAGAATTTAAGATGCTATTTGTTGATACACTTCTTTAGGATTATACATGAATTAACCTAGAGCACTATGTTTGGTCTTATGTATGCAAAGTAGATAAGCTTCAAGATCAATCTTGTATGACTATCATTTGTCTCTCTAAATTTATAATAGTAATCAATTAGAATTTATAAGGGTTCGTATCTCATTATACATACATATACATATAGACACACACACACACACAGTGTGTGACTGTGTCTGTTTTATTTAGTAGCATGATGTATTTCTGTTGGGAGATGAACATCCAAGTGTTTGTGTGATCAATTCCAAGTAATTCCTTAGAGTCTTCGTAAATCTTTTGCCCAAACTTTTTTGGATGGCTATTCTTTATTTATCTTTTTTTATTTTGGATCATCTGCTTTTATAATCATTTCATCAACATAGAATATGGGAACCATAATTTTGTTCTCCTTGGATTTGTTTGTGAATAGTAATTTTCAAGATTTTGTTTGTATTCATCATCTCCATGGCCTTAGGGAACCTCCCGAACCATGCTTTTTCAGATTGCTCATGCTCATATACAGCTTTCTTCAACTCGTATACATGGTTAGTGCTAAGAACTTATATTAAATCTTGTTTTGGATATCATATAGGCTCATTCTTGTATATTGTTTAGGAATGTGTTATTTTACATCTAACTGTTGTTTGGACCAATTGATGTTAGCTTTTAGGGATATATTATTTAGATCGTGTTAAGCATTGCAACTGATACAGGAATTTCTCTATAATTATTTTAATCGGTTTGAGCTTGCAAGGAGTTTGGTTATATATTTTTTTATTGTCTTAATTTGCATTGTATTGGACAGTGTATGGTCAATAATATCTAATTAATTTTTTTCTTTTTAGCAATCATACCATCTCCCAAGTCTTTCTATAGGGTTTCTTTTTTTTTTTATCACAGCTTTTTTCATTCTTTATTCTTACGTGTTTTTTGGATGGTTTTTGTAATCTTGGTATTCTTTATTTCAGTGAGAAAAAAATTGGGATGAATTATTGGAAAAGTAAATAATGTTGGCTATTGGATGTTGTGTGCATGTTCATGTTCCTTTTCTTTAATCAATAGGAAAACCGATATCATGATTGTTTTAAAATTAATAGTTAGAGGTTATAGCTTCACTACATGGTGTGATTGATCTCGCATGAAGTTGGATGGTTGAGCTAGTTTATACCTATAGTAATGGTTTAGGTTCATTTTGTAAGATTTTGTTAGATTTTTTGTTTTAGGGGGTCACATCTATCTATAGGGAAGTCTAAGGGTTATTTGAAATTCCATAGTTTGGTTGGATGATTGGAAATCAAAGCATTAAAAATAAAATTGTGTTCATTTCAAGGCTTCCCCTTGAGGCAATCTTAACCTTAGAATATTTGTTTTCCTGCAAGGTTACATTTTGGAAGATGTATTATTTTTTAGAATTGGGATGATAATGCTTTTAGGCTTTTTGGATTGAGTATAAAGGAAGATGCGCTTTAGGGCTTTTGTGTGAAGTTTAGTGTTTTTATTGTTTTGATGAGTATATATAACTGTTCCAAGGTTTTAGTGTAATTTTTGAGTTTTATATCTTAAAAATCCTTGTGAGTGTTTCAATAGATATTGTGTAAAAGTTATTGAAAATATTTATTATTGGGAATGACTGTTAAGTTTGCCTCCCCCTAATAGAATTTGGGAATATTCCTCTAAAGGCTAGTGTTTTAGTGGTCTCAAGAAGGTGACTGTATTTGCATTGCATGATACTATTTTGTTGTGGTGTGTAAGCTTTAGAGGATTCATGGATGATGCCTTTTTTTGGGAAAAAAAGGTTTGGTTAAAACATTCTTTCCCATTATCAAACTTAATACATTTAATATTTGTACCAAAGTGGGCAATCTCATCAGATCTCATTTTAACGAGGAACGGCCAAGCTGGGAACACATATCTATGCAAACAACAAAACATCTAGCCTCGTTAATAGTATTGGTTAGGGATGGTCGCTATATGTGAGTATGGATTAGGTAAAAATGCATTAAGGTTTTTGAGTGACTTAAGTGGTAATGTAATCTGTGGCATGCTTGACCATTTGACACGCTTCACATTGTAGGTCTTCAACTTTTATTTTATTAAATAATGCGAGCCAAATAATCTTGCTCTTGCTTTGATTCTGAAATAAAACCTGAGTATGATTAAACAATACAGTTCAGGTCAGATTTTAGTTCTTAAATAGATAGTATGTTCATGGATAATTTATGTATGAGAATAGATAATGGAAGGAATTATGGGAGTTTTATAGATCTCTTCTGGACAATAGCAACTAGAGTTCCATCAAATATTATTATTTTATGTTTACCCTGGTGTGATATATAGGAAAAGAATTTGGTTGAAAAGTTAGTTATACTGTTTGTTGCTTTTGAGTTATCATCTAGATCTTGGTTGAACTATTTTCAGAAGCACGTAAGAGATATGAGGTAGAATACTGAATTTATTAAGCTATAGACCATGTGCCAATTGATTTATTAAATGTTGAAAAGAGGTGAAAGTTTTTTCCCTTTCTTTTTTTCCTATTTTCCATCTGTAAGATAAGTTTTCTTTCATAGAAGTAGTGTTGCCTTGATGGTACGATACTAATTTTGGTGCGGAGGCTTGTTTTGTTGTATGGAGGCTTTCTTTTGAGTTTCCAACATGTGTTCTTTCATGTCATATCCTTTTCATAATAATTGCAAAACATACATTCTTGATTATTGGATTTTGGTGGGATAGTTTTGGGTTTATATGACTTGGTCTTTCATGCATTTGGTGTAGGGGCAGCGATTCGGGCGATACTCTCAATAATGGGTGCTATTTTTAGTTTAACATCACATTGCCCTTCCATACTACATTCTTCTAATAGTTGAGGAAATTTTGTTTGGTTGCTAAGGGAATTTTTTAAATTATTCCAATCTGTCTAAATAAGAATTCATAAATTCTTTATCCTAAAAAAAATAGCAGGTATACCGGCATTTTCATTGCACATCATTTTGCTGCGCTAGGTGTAGTTAAGAGTTCAAGCCACTAGTTTTTTATTTTGTTATAAGATTCTGTAATTGAAAGCGCACCA